>PVIJ01009218.1:0-68229 GCA_004024925.1 Scalopus aquaticus
CAGATGTCCAAAAATAGATGATTGGATCCAGAAGATGTGGTACATATACACAATGGAATACTATTCAGCATGGAAAGAAGATAAACACATGCAATTTGCAGTGACATGGATGGAATTAGAGGGGATCATACTCAGTGAAATAAGCCAGAAAGAAAGAGAAAAATATCAAATGGTTTCACTTATAACAGGACTATAGGGAGGCCCGGTGGGAGACAATCAGTTGGGGGGGGGGGGGGGAGGGAGCCGGAGGGAGGGAAGGGAAAGGGCACAAAATGGAATAGAAAAGAACACAAGGGACCATGGAGATGGATCACGGGTGAATTGGTGGTGGGCTACCCAAGGGGAACACAAAATGTAAAAGACATAAATAACAATAAAAATATATATTTTTTTTAAAAAAAGAGTCTGAGTAGTGAAAGAGAAAGGGTCGCCTAGAGGAATCACCCCTCTGGGGATGCAGCCTCAAGGCTCACATCTCTGGAGAAATGGCTGCCTTTCTGGCCCAGTCTCATACTTTTATTAGAAGGGTTTAGATTCCAGGAAGGTGGGCAGTAGGAAGGTGCCTGTGGGTATATGGGTTGGAGATGTATCATGGTCTCGCACCAGCTAGGGGGCAGGGAATCCGGGCAGTTGCCCTGAGGGCACCAAAGTTGCTACTAATTAAAACATCCTACCTCTAATTCCATGTACACTTAACTTTCTATTGAAGTGGTCTAGCTGGTTGTGCTAATCTGGCCATAATGTCTGCCTGCTGTTTTCAGCAGATACCCTCAAACCAAACTGAGACTTTTGTCCCAGCAGAGGCTGCCTGCCTGACCCTACATTCTAGCTTCACCCAGCACTTGGAACCAAACTACATATCCGGGAACAAAGGATGGGAGCTGGGGATCCCACAGACAAGTAAGAATATGTCAAACAAGTGAATGAAAAGAAACACTGGTCTGTTTGCACTGGGGAGGAGTGGACTTGAGCTGGGGCAGACAGAGGGGAGGTGGCTATTTGCAGGTCCTTTCATAGGATTCAAACATCTTACATTGAATTAAACTGGAAGTCTCATAGGGAAGAGGATTAGATTTATTTTAATTATGCTGAGAATAAAGTCTTAGAAATTGAAAATACAGAAGCCAAATTTCTTACCACTGTAAAGAAAGGATTTCTGGTAGTTTGAATTATCCACAAAAGGAGTCATGCAGTGAAGTAAGACATCCACCCTTAGAAAATTTCCAACCCTAATCTTATGACTCAGATATGCTCTTACTGTCATGCATAGACTTGGGATATTAGAAAGTACAGGGTGGAGAGGTTGTTGACTTCAAACTCTATAACTTTTGGATTAGGAAAATCTGCCTTAGAATAGGTTGATTCAAGCTTAGAAAAAAGAGCTCACCTGTCTTTTCTCCTGTGTAGGTTCTACATTAGCACTGTCTTATAGAAATATCATACGAATCACAATGTAATTTAAAACTTTCTAGCCACCCCATTTAAAAAAAATGAGAGAAACAAATGAAACTAGTATTCATAATAGTCTATTGAACTCTGCATATCTAAAATATCATCATGTAAACATACAGTTGGTGTTCAAAATCTTTAGCTATTTTACATTATTTTTGTATAAGTGTTAAAAATCCAGCATATATTTCCACTTACAAATTAACCACATATCAAGTACTCACTGGCCACATGTGGGTAGTGGCGACTATATTGGACAATACATTTCTAGAATATGCCACTAATGAAATCATGAATCAGATTTCTGGGAGTGAGGAAATCATAATTATAAATGCACAGCACTGGTTTCTGAAAGCCAGGATCCCTGGCATATTGGAGGAATGAAAGATATTTCTGTTCAAGTGATGTACATCCACACTTCCTTGGGTGACTGTAGGGTAAATGAGAGAATTATCAGGTTTTTCCGCCCTCCCCTCAATGATGGACCTCTGCAGGCCTACAGGCATGCCTGATGGCGGGCACCTGGAGTAGGGTGTGGGCGTGCGTGAGTGGGCGCACCTGAGCCAGAGACTGGGCTTACAAGCAGAGGAAGAGCAGCAGCAGCAGCAGAGAACAGAGCGTGGAGCAGAGGACCGTTCGGGGTGCAGCAGAGCCCATGGGACGCTGCCAGAGAGCCTGAAAGAGTGAAGATTCGCCGGGGGCCAGGAGGCCTGCTGGCCTGCTGGCCTCCCGGCCCCCCGGCCACCCTACCTGCCCTGTACCTGATTGCCTCTCTACAAGAGACCAATAAAAGCTTAAAAAGCCATCAAGGACTCCAGTACTCTTCTTTCCTTTAGATCAGTCTGCGCAGCTCCATGGAGAACCTGTTCTCCCTGTTTTCTTCTTGCCTCTATAGTGACCTCTCTCCTCGTGCCCCTCCTTTCTCACCAAGATCTAGCATTAAGTAAAAATTTTTAAAGATTTATCTATTTATGCATACTAGGCCAGAGGTGTGTGTGGGGGTGTGTGTGAGAGGACTCACCAGAGACAGAGTGAGGAGCAGAACAGGCAGATTGACTGAAATCCACTGCTGAGGGGAGCAGCGGGAGATACAGGAGAGGTCTGCAGAGCCATGTGAGAAGCTCCCTGGGCGGGGATCAAACTCTTGCTGCAGTGGCTGCTCATAGCTTGATAATGCAGAGACTAAACCCCTTGTGCCACCAGGGAGCCCCTTAAGTAAATTAAATACCTCTGAATGCCATTAAGTTTTCTTACCAACTTTTAACAAGCCGTACCTCTCTAGAAGTGAAACAGTAAAGAACCACCTTCTAGTACTTGTATTTGGAATATTCCTGTTAAATTTAATTCTTTTATTTTATTCTTCTTTCCAGGAGCAACTGTTATTACTTCTACCACAGCTTTTACTGTTTACTGACCATGTCCCAATACCATGGGACTTCGGTACTGTCAAGGAACATATCCTGCATTATTTCTAGTAGCATTTTATCTTTGTGCATCTTCCACAGAGGAGAGAAACCATGAAGATGAGCTGGGCTACCTTTATAATTGTAAAATTTTCCCATGATGCTGTGAAAAATAATGATGTTTTTAACACAGCTCAAGGAGATCCTGTTATTTATTTATAGTATGTAGGGACTGATAGACAAACTATAGATCACATACAATATTTAAAGTAATATGGGACATGTTTTCTACAGTTAAGCCATTTTAGGAGTCCTTAAACAGATCAAAAATTCACATTTGCATTTCACAGTAGGGTATAACCATGACTGCAAAAACACTAAAGGACACTTTTGGCACAGAGTACCAAGTGTCCCCAATATTTTTCTTCTTCTTTCAAAATTGAAATTCTCTGATTTTAAGCTGGGATGTCCTGGCTAAAAATCTGAGTCTTCCTTGCATCTAGACATGACCGAATGTTTGTCTCCATGGCATGACATGTGAGCTTTAGCTATGGGTGTAACTTCTAGTCACATCCTTTATAAAAGAACCTGCTTGACCTCCCATTCTCTCTTCCCCTCCAGGCAATCTGGGTTGTTTATATGATCCTGGTGAACCAGCTTCTACCATGGGTGGGCTGGCCAGAGACTAGAATAGCAACTTGAATTCCTGGGTGACTTTGTGGAGAATTATGGCTTGTTGACCCAGAATTGCCAACCTGCTCATAACAGTATTTGGGAAACAATTTTTGATCTTGTACAAATCATTCTATTTGGATCCTTTTCTTTCAGCAACTTAGAGCATACCATAACTAATAAAAGGATTTAGTATCACCATTACTATCATTTGGACTATGCTCAAATTTTTCATCTATTAATTTTATCCATTTTTGTATATAAGACCATTTCCTTAAAGACAGGGATTTTTTTAACTTAGAAGGAAGGCTTTTATGACAACTTGCTTGGAGGGGGGGACTATTATTATTAAACGATACAGTATTTACGGTATCTTTATAAACTTGAAAATCTTGCAAGTAAAAATTCATGATATTAATTTCAAGCTAACAAGTCTGGTAATGGTGGATTTTATGGCATTTCTGCAAACATTTAGTCAGCTAACATGGCACACCTCCTGGATAAGATCATCCTGTCAATGTGATGTCGATTTTTGGAGTCGATGGAGAGTGGGGTTCTTGGGTTCACTCTGGGAAAGGTGTCACCAGAGCTCCCCTTTCAGCTGCACATGGTGAGTTTCTCAGGTGAGTTTCTCCACAAGACAGAGACATTAATTATATTTATAGAACAGGTTTAGTGGGGAAAGAGACGAATAAAGGAGCACCTGCATAGTCACAGGTGGGCAGGAGGGCTGCCCCATGTCATTGCAGATATCGCACTGATTTAGTCTTCTCTTTGAAAGGCGCTCATCCCTTCCGGGAGTGGTTTGTTTGTTGTTAATCATGTAGGATTAGAAAGGGGCCAGAGATTGTCCTGATACTCCTTATACTCCCTATAGCTTCTGATACCTACTTGAAGTTATTATGTTAATCCCTTCTACTCCCACCTCCTGTGTGGGTCAGGCTCAAATCTTGAAATCCCTTTTTTAAGTTCTATCTCTTCCATCAAATGCACATGCTCCCAGGTGCTTCAAATAGCAGGCAGAGTGAAACTGAGGTGTTAGGAGACAAACAGCTTTTCAATTACCCCACGGGAGTAGCTGCTGCTTGTATGTCAAGCTGGTTCTACTTATTTGGGAGACTGAGTCAGTTCATTAGTTAAGGGATGTTATAAAAGGACCTAATAAAGTGCTGCTCTCTAATTTCACATATGTTTCATTTGTTACCCTAAAGGCAAACCTCGTTGTAGGGTAAATTTGAATTACCAGGTTTTTCCGCCCTCCTGTCAATGATAGACCTCTGCAGGCCTACATGCATGCCTGATGACGGGCACCTGGAGTAGGGTGTGGGCATGCGTGAGTGGGCACACCTGAGCCATAGACTGGGCTTATAAGCAAAGAAAAAGAATTAGAGGCAACAGAAGCAGCAGCAGAAATAGCACATAGAGCAGAGGACTGTTTGGTGTGCAGCAGAGAGACCACGGTATGCCATCAGAGAGCCCAAGAGAGTGAAGATTCGCCAGGGGCTGGGAGACCTGCCAGCCTCCCGGCCCCCTGGCCACCGTACCTGCCCTGCACCTGGTTGCCACTTTAAGAAAGATGTAATAAAAAGCCTGCCAAAAGGGCTCCACAACTCCTTTCCTTTTGTCCCGTCTGTGCAGTTCCATTAAGAACCTGTGCTCTATGAGTCTTCCTGCCGTTACACTCATCAAACCTGACATTGGTAAATCATTTGATTAATTTTTACTTCACTCTTCTGTTTTTAACTGGATATAATTTTTCTTCCAGTATTTACTGCCTGCTGCCCAGAGAACCCACCCTCAGGCAATTTGCAAGTAAGACACGGGCTTTAAAGTCCTAATCTCATTAGACTTTTTTGCAGCTGGGGACGCTATTGATCACTCCCTTCTTCAAACGTTCTCATCCTTTGATTTCTCTGACTCTATTCCCCGGTTTGCTTCCATCTGTTCTGACTCGATTTTCTTGCGTCTCTTCTTCCACCTTTCAAATAGAGAAGATGTTGGAGAGCACAATGTTCCTTCCTGAAACTTCTTTTGAGCCCTTCATTCTTAGCCTTTTGAAGTCTGGAACTTTTTGGAGAATGTGATGAAATACGTTCTGTGAGGAGAAGACATGTTACATTTAATTTCAGGCTCACATGGACACATAGCAACTGGTAGACTCCCCAAGGGTCCTTATCCCTCAGGTTAAGAACAACTCTTCCAAGGCTTTAACTCCCATCTCTGGTGCTTGATGACTCTTAAATCTTTCATATTTGGTTTGAATCTACTTATTTCTCATCTCCTGTCCAAGATACCGCAAATGCTGAGTAGATATTTTCAAGATGTACTTAAGAGTTGAGATACATTTTCTTGTAGATGTGTCAAATAAGTACTAACCTCTACACAAATTATGTTCTATCCTTTTTAGTGTTCTCTACTCAAAAGACTTATTTCCCCTCCTAGACTAAGATCACAGATTTTGTAACAGGGTGGTCCCCAGGAGAAGGGGTGTGTCCCAGGTTCCCTGTCCCACCCAACGTAGGGTGGAGCTGAGCAGGATATGAGAAGCTTGAGACACACAGAAGAGAGAACACACACAGAGGAGACACACAGACAGATGACAGGAGGAGATGGAAGAAGGATGGAAAGCCAGCAGAGGCCCAAGGAGCAGAGAGACTTGTAAAGAAGCTGCACTGGCCTGGACTGGTTGAAATAGACGTGGGTGAGAGACCCATGGGGAGGTTAACGATGGCTGTGTTGATTTTGGTTTTGATTTTCTTCTGTTCCTCTCAGAATTGTCTGGCTGTATCTGACCCTTTTGGATGGGTCCCTGCCGAAAGGTATTTTGGTTCCTTCCAGAATTGTCTGGCTGTTTCTGACCCGTATGTGTGGGTCCCTGCCATAAGCTGTTCTAGACTTGTGGCAGGCTTTCGAGACTTGCTTTGGGCCAATCCCCTTTGGGTGGACTTGTACCCACGAGGAGTTGGATAACATGGGGTGCTTGACTTAGAAAATATATTCTTTTTCTTCTCTGTCTTTTCTAATTGTGTTAAAGTCTGGTTTCCACAAAAGGTCCTGTATGTTTTGTATTGATGCGGCGATGGCTGAACCCATTTAGTACAGGGCAGGTCTGGGGTTTCGGGGGCGTCCCTCTCCTTGCCCTGTAACAATTTCACTATGTGGGTTGGCCTTTTCTCATTCTACCCATTCTTCCCTCAAAAACACTTCCTTTTATTTCAGGAAAGAGACTAAAGGTAACCAAATATAAGGCACAATGCAAAAGTTGGCTTTAATCAGAGAATTCCAGGTTTTCTAGTTGACCTTCTTGGCCTCCTCCAATGTTCTTATCTGTACTTGCTGCCAGTAAATGGTGAAAGCCCACTTCGGTAAGACCTCAGGCAATATCTGAGGTGGAAGCTGTGGTTGCAGCTTAATCTGGAGGCAGAAGCTCCAAAGAACAGCAAACATCATAGAGGGGGCTTGATGAAAAAGAGTGGACAGTAACCTCTGATAGGCTGAAGTATGGCCTATCCCGTGGTGGGGTGATGAGTGATTGAGAGTGCTGTCTGTCTCACACAAGAGTCTTAGTTCTGGAGGCCTGCTCATGACTGGGTCACAGGCCACAAGTCTCTGCCATGGTTAACTCTCAGATGAGAGAGATCAAGCATTACTCAGCTCATCCACAACCATAGGCAGGCGTCATTGACATTTCAGAAAAAGTTCAAGGCAACAAAAGGGATTTTTATTTTGCCCAAAAAAGGACTATTCTTTGAGTAAATTTGCAATGCATTCTAGAGAAGTGCTTTTTAGCTCCCACAATTGATTGGCAAATCTAACTTTACACCAAATGTATGATTTTTATATAATCTAATATTATATATTATTATATTACTTAAAATGATAAAATGAAGGTGAAAAAATTTCTCCCTTGATGTTCCAGGTAAGTGTAAATGAAAATGGGAAAAATAGATACCAAATTTAGTCAATAATAATGTTCTTGGACAAAAATGGTTGAAAATATAACTTAATTTCAATGTTGGTCTTGTTTTTCTTCCTGTAAGCTTTTAGCACATTTTATAATCAGTTATTTCAGTCTGTCCAATTTCTTGGTGACTCATCATTACATCTTTCTTAGTAAAGGAGGAGACTTGTATTTCTTATTAGTTGACTTTCTTTTCCTGAATTGGTGCCACCTAATTATACTTTTTTTTTTCCTCCCTTATGTTCAAAATAGTCTGGTTGGGCAAGAAGAAGCCAGGCTGGAGAACTTGCTGTGATGTGTCGATATACCTGATAGAATTTGACATAGTTGGGAGAAGGTGGCCCTTGAACTTGGGGGACATTGTAGTATACTTTGATGATCATCTATGTTTTTGTTTAAATTGGGTCATTTTTGAAAGTGAAAAGGAGCACATATCAGACAACAGCATGGCAGTGATGTACATCAAGATGGTCACAGAATTTATGGTCATCCTGGTAACACAGAAATGATCTGGACTTATATCAACATGACTGTGCATTTTCCTGCTTTGGATGTCTGTCTTCATCTTCTACATCTGTAAAATAAGGATAATAACTCTTACATGTTGAGGAAGGGGGCCTGTGCCTGACATAATGTATGTAAATATAATCATCATGATATTGTCTGCATATACCTTATGAGTCTTCAACATGTTACCGGGCAACCCCGATATACAATGGGGTGCCTGACTGTGGGTTCTCACCCGTGTGCTTAAAAAAGGACTTATAATAAGAACAATTGCAGGCACTCACAAAAAGTTTAATAAAAGGTTTATTTACAAAAAGGAAGGGAAATTAAAAAAATGAATAACTCAGGGACAAAAGAGGGAAAGAGAGAAAGAGAGATAAATCTCCAAATACGTCCTACCAGATCCGAAGAGCTGGAAACTCCCAATGGCATGCTGTAGCCTGGCGAGAAGCCAAGAGACCCCCCAAGGTCCAAAACTCTGGTTATATAGCCAACCTGTCTGCTTAACTCCACCCCTCAGTTCCCAGTAATCTTCTCTTTGGGATGATGACGGAATTAAGGGATTAGTAGCCCTTAGTGTCTTGGATCTCTTTGGTCTGAGATGGGGTCCATAAACCTTTCTGTGGAGTTTGTTGCAGATGTCCTTTTTCCCCCCAACAAACACAGTTGGTATTATGTAGAGATGAGGTTAAGTTACTCAGGCTGCAGCTACACTCCAGGCTGGCTGCTTTGGTACATCAGGAAGACTCCCTAGGGTGTAGGTAATAGAGAGGTAGGTGCCCCCCAAACAGCTCTCCATCTTACCTTTATTTTTAAGAACAAAGATCACTCTATTTAATATAACAAATGTCAAAAAAGAATTTTCATTATTGAAATTAGTGTTTTGTTAATGTCTTCATGGACCATAGAAATAGACTTTCATGTATAGAGTTAGTGATTTTCAACGTACATGGACTGACTTGTAATAGCTTAGAGTTAGTCCCCTCCTGGCCTGAACAAGTTGTAAGAAGCAGGACCATTAGGTATGGTGTGTGGGTTGGAGGACTTCCAACTGATTTGGACCTCCCGTAAGGGTGACAGAATCCTAGTTTTGGAATATTATTCACATGCATCTCATGGAAGGTCATGACTGCAGAACCTAAAGGACATAGGACTGACCCTTCATCAGACTCCCAGAACAGATAGTATGTGTTACCTTGTCTCTGCTTGCTAACAAATGTTTGCTTATAAATGTCTGTGTGAAGGACAGAAATTAGCTTGAGACCTCGTTTAATTATAAACTGTTTATGAAGTTGTTGGAGAATATTTACATTCGGGTTCCTATAATTTGGCTATCATTATCAACCCAAAGTAAGCCAGTAGTTTTGCACAATTAAACTGTTGGCAACAGTTATTTCCCCTTTTTTAACCACGAATATGATTCCATATGCGGAACTTCTGCCTACCTCTCTTGGTCTAATGGAATGAGAAAAACGAAACCAAAAACCAAGTCTTAGGGAAACTGACTTGCATAGAATGATAAATGGCAGATCCGGGCCTAGAACTCAAATCATGTGATTGGGAGCTCAATGCTCAGAGCAAAGCAAAGTACATGTGTGTGCATGCATGCATGCCTACCCAGACCTGATGAAGAGTAGAAAGAAAAGGCACATGATGTAGGAAGGCACAGAGAAACTAGACAAATATTATTAGACATTAGAGTAGGATTCCTTGGAAACCCAAGATGATGCCAAAATTGAGTGTAAGATCCCAAAGAAGGATGTGGAATGCTCTGAATATTTGCCTAAGCACTAGTTCTAGAAATAATAAAGTCTATTCCTCTTTAGTAGTGGACTAACAATGGTACATTACCTTCAACAGTGCAATTGCGCTTGGCTTATTGCCTAATGCCAGGTGAAATTTAATCATAAGAGCAATGGTATCTAAAACCACATTTCGTGACGTTTTAAGTACAATTATGTGTATTGGAGTTTATACAGTAGGTCTTGAATGTCATTTTGTTATAATATTAATGAAGAAAAAACAATCGTGTGAGGCACTGGCTGTGTGGGGTTTGTAGGTTCTCCCCAAGTCTGCATGGATTTTCTCTGGGTACTCTGGTTTCCTACAGCACCTCAAAGATGAACACATGAGGTTCACTGGTGTGTCTCAGTGGTCCCAGTTGGAGTGAGTGCGTGTGTGTGTAAGCGTGCCCGTGATGGAAGGGTATACTGTCCATGGTTGAATCTGGCCTTGATCATCACCTGCTGGGAGAAGCTCCACCTCCCCACCTCCCCATGAACTGGAATAAGTGATTGCAAAATGAATGAATCCAAATGATTGTTTCAAAGCAAAAGTGATTTGGATCTTTATTTAGAAATTTGTTGCTATCTATGTGATTAGGAATATACTATAGGAACTTAACTCTTGCTTATATCAATTAACCTAAGGTAAAATTGCTTTTATTAAATGTTGTCTTAAAGTCACTGCTTCCAAGAATGTGTTGACACTTTTAAGTGAGGACTTACTGTATACAGATATTTAACATCACAAGGAGATTGACCTTTAGAGAAACTAAAAGCTATTTTTTATCAGTGGCAAATATTACTTTCTTGATGTTTTTGTTTGAAAAAAAGTAAAAAATGAAAAAAAGCACAAAAACCTTTCACTAAATTTGGAGGAGACTAGAAAGTCATATTTTCATCCAAATGTAGCTTGGAAAAGAAAGCAGGAAACATTTCATTTCAGATACTTAAGGACTGTATTTGCATGGAAAGCACAATTCTGAGACTAGCAAATGATGGGGTTCAACAAATATAGATCATGGGGTATGTGAAAGAAAGCTTGAAAAGATAGTATTAGGTGATTAAATGTGTACACATTGTGTGTGTGTGTGTGTGTGTGTGTGTGTGTGCGTGCGCGCTCACAGGCGCGTGTGCATGGGGGTTTCTAGGAAGAATGTTGGATTTGGATAATGAGTAATGTCAGCATCATTATAGAAATAGCTTATTTTTTAATTCTTAAGTATTCAAACAAACACTGAGATTGCTCGGCCTAGTGCATTTTATCTGATCAATTGGGCATCCTTCACTGTGACCCTCAATTTCATATATAATTAACTTGCAAAATTGATTCTAAGTTACACAGGGAATGAAGATGTGCCTTTGTAAACAACAAGTGAAGCTGAAGAAAGTCACACAAACAAAAAGCTGAAAATGTAGCAGGGAGGGCCCTAGGAAAAGGGGAGGTTCCAGCTTCTCTGCCCCACCCAAGGGAGGGTGGAGCTGAGCAGGGAGGAGAAGAAGCTGGACAGGAGACTGGGGAAGGAAGGAAGCAGGGCGGAGAGCTAGAAGGAGACCTGGAGGAAACAAAAGGAGCAGAGAGACACGTGAAGAAGCTGCACTGGCTTCTTGGTCCTGGACTGGTTGAAACAGACGTGGGTGAGAGGCCCGTGGGACATTAACAATGGCAGCTTTTATCTTGATTTTGATTTTGCTCTTTTCCTCCCAGACTTATCTGACTGTTTCTGATTCACTTCTATGTGTCCCTGCTGGAAGGTGCTTTAGAATTATTGCAGGCTTTCGGGCTTTGCTTTGGGCCAATCCCATTTGGGTGGACTTTTACCCACGAGGGGATGGGTAACTTTGGGTGCTTGATTTGGAAACTATATTCTTTGTCTTTTCTGATTGCACACTAATTGTATTAAAGTTCCTTTCCATTAAAGGTCTTAGAAGCTTTGTCTTGATGTGGTGGATGGCAGAACCTTTTTAGAGAGGGCAGATTTGGGGTCCTGGGTGCCTCTCTCCCTGTCCTGTAACAAAAAGATGCTTTCACAACTGTGTTCGATAACCTGTATGAATAGAAGTCCTTACAGGTGAGACCACTTTTGATTTTGAGGTGGGAAAGTACTGTGTTCATGTGTATATATAGAAGAGGCTGTATAGCCCATATAAGATCTTCCTATAAGAAAAGGAGCCTAAATTCAAGTTTCTTAAGTTGCAGATCCAAGAGGGCTATATTTTTGGATTGGAATACAGCAGTGGAAGTCAGTGTAGGGTAAATCAAAGAATGATTAGGATTTTCCACCCTCCCATTAATGAGAGACCCTGTGGTCCTACATACATGTCTGGTGGCGGGCACCTGAAGTACAGTGTGGGCGTGCACGAGTGGGCACACCTAAGCCCAGGGATTGAGGCTATAAGGGCGGCATCACAGAACAGCAGAAACAGCAGCAGCAGCAGAGGACCGCGTGGCAGAGAGTGGCAGAGTACGGTGGAGAGCGGACAACATCATGGGAACAGCTAATTCAACAAAGAGGCGGCTTGAACTGATGATGAGCCTACCCAGTGTGGGATGGTTGCAGAACAGTCAGCAAGCCAAGGAAGTAAACCAGGGTCCTGAGGACTGTGCAACAGCTGCAGCCACCCTTGAATCCCTCTCTGAATAATGATAACTTCTCCTTTTTATTCCATAATAACGAGCTTATCAGTGGCTACTATTTATTAAGCTCTGTAGGGCAACCATGCCCAGGGTGTGCAGGTTCATGATTGATCCAGGCAAATGGATAAAGGATCTTGGAGCCTTAGGCAGACAGGCCTTTAGTGCTGAAGCAGGGAACCAGGTGCAGGCAGACCAGCGGCAGGCAGACAGTGGGGCAGGGTGCCAGGAGGCAGGCAGCATCGGAGCCTCCCAGCCCCAACCATCTCTACACTCTCTTCCTGGCTTCTCTTTCCCAATCTCTCAATGATCTTTGTTCTCCTAATGATCTAATGATTTACGGCCTGGGCACCCATACTTACATGTATGCGTGCCCTGTGCTCAGGCTTCTTAATCCGGGTGTCTGTAATCACAGGCTGGTGGGCTCCGTGCTCACACCTCTCTGCCAGGTGTCTGTGCACAACCTGTGCTTACGCTCCTACATGCTTTTCTACAATAACACATGATCACATGTGGGCAACGAAACCTACGAGGACATCAAGGCCATAGGTAGTGTCTGTAGACACTGGCTGTGGGGAGGCAAAAAAGAATCTGAGCCACTCCATTTTCCCTATAAGTTTTTTCAAACTGAGCTAAGTATTTTATAGATACCATCTTATCCAACTCACAACACCCCTAAATGCAAGGTATTACATGAGTGAAACCATTCGCTACTAAAACACCGAGATTCACATTCCCATTTTACAAATAAGGAAAGTAAGGCCCAAAGAAATCCAATAGTTTGCTGATAACATGGCTAATCAGCAGCAGGCCTGGCCGACGGTCAGTGTTCTTGGATACTCTGCTTGCTGTGAGAAGTGGGTACTGACTACACCTGTGGTCAGACTGAAATACCCAGTTGGCAATTTGTTACTGAAAAATGGGGACTTAGGAGAAGCCAAAGGCAGGATGGGCTGGTTTGTGATGAGCCAGGAGGCTTGGCTTTTCTGACTTGTGAAGCAAGCAGAAAATGGCTGCTAGATGAGAGAACCATCCACAAGAGTGAATTTAAGAGGAAACAGGACTTAGAAGCAAAATCTCTTGTCTGAGAGAGCTGGTGTCGCTGTCACAGAGAGGAAAGACATACTAATCTGAAGCTGAATGAGATTTTGGAAATCTCAAATTGTGACTGTAGTGAGAAAGCCCTGGAAACATCTGGAGGGGGCAGTGAATCTTCCAAATTTTCCATTCTCTTTTGTGGAATTTGGATCAGTCAAAGGCAGCCAAGCATGGAGTCTGTCCACATTTACCGAGTACCTTTTTCATGATGTTCTCTTTCTAGGGCCGTAAAGCTCCTAGTTGTGAGCCTAGAATAAGTACTGTTTTTATTTAATGTTTACAAGACTAGGTTCTCATGAAGAAAAGTGTTTCGTAAATTCCATACACTATCCAATAATAGGAAAAACTATTTGAAGAATGACAAAAGCACCCCTCCCAAATTCCACACTAGAGTTGAGGAGTAATTGGAGCTGTCCTACTACAGAATTTAAGTCATTGAGGGGCAACTGCTGCTCTCTGGACACAGCTGGTCCCAGTTTCCTGGACTATTTTACTCTTCCTTATGTTTGTGAGTCCATGTGATTCTAACCACCTCTCTCCTTAAGGCCTGAGCCATCCTGGCAAAAAAAGTAAAGAGAACACCAGGTGATATGTATTTATATAAGCTACAGGGCTGTGCAAACAAGCTCTTAACTGTTAAAGGACATTTTATAAATGGTTCTTTTTACTTTTGTTATTGGACCATACACATCAAAATTTCTTCCATAGTCTTAAAAAGCCCATATCCTTACTCTCCTTGATGCGTTCCACCAGTTTTCTTTTCCTGTATAATACACTGTGCTCTCCCTCCATTAATTCCCAAACCCTTTTGATCACTATTGTAGGGTAAGTGGAAAGAATAATCAGGTATTTCCACCCTTATGATGTAGTTTTACACATGTTGGGGGCCAGATGATGTTGTTTTTGGAGTTGATTGGTTTTGAAAGCAGGGTCCTTGGGTCCACTCCAGGAAAGATTTCACCAGAGTGTCCCTTCAGCAGCACATGGTGAGTTTCTCTACGAGATAGGGACTTAGTTATATTTAAGGGACAAGTTTATTAGGGAAAGGGACAGAAGAATAAAGGACACTTGCATAAACACAAGCGGGCAGGAAGAGCTGCCCTGAAAGGGACAGGTTTGCTGAGAGGCCTGCGTGCTTGCAGGCAGGCAGGCAGCCTTGAAGAGAGCTCTGCTGAGGGAAGTCAGTGAGGAGAAGACCCGGCATGGTACAGGTCACAGGCAGGCAGGAAGGCCGCTGCCCTGCAGAGGGACAGAGTTGGTGGAAAGGACACCTGCATAGGCACAGGTGGGCAGGCCAGATGCTGTCCTGAGCCAGTGCAGGGATTGTCCTGATACAGACCTCTTTCAGTTGGGAGGGGCTCATCCCCGTGCAAGGCTTGTGTGTTGCTGACCCTGAACAAGCAACCAGAACTGGAAAGGGAACCGGAGATTCCACAATGGGCTCAATCTCCACATCTTTACTTTTGCTCAGCCTTAGGCACTGGTTCCTAAGGATTTTTGGTTATCACTGGGTTAATGGTCATGCTGATTCCTACCAGCCCACCTCCTTGTGTGTCAGGTTCTAGTCTTGTGATTCCTTCTTTAAGTTCTATCTCCTCCATCACTTCCATCAATGATAGACCTCTGCAGGCCTACATGCATGGCAGGCACCTGGAGTGGGGTGTGGGCATGCGTAAATGGGCACAGCTGGGCCTGGAGAGACTGGGCTTAAAGGGCGGTACCACAGAGGATGCAGCAGGAGTAACAGTGGTAGAGAGTGGAGAACAGCAGCAGCAGAAGAAACAGAGGCAGGAGAGAACAGAGCAGGGAGCAGAGGACCATTTGGGGTGCAACAGAGATCAAGGAGAACGCCTGAGAGCCTGAGAGAGTGAAGAGTCACCGGGGGCTGGGAGGCCTGCCAGCCTCCCTGCCTCCTGGCCCCATTGCCTACCCTGTACCTCGTTGGCTCACTACAAAAGATAATTAAAAGCCTTAAAAAGCAGGGGCCTCCCTCAACCGCTGCGCTGTGGAGCTGTCGGCAGCAAGTTCGATGCCCAGCCGGGGAGAATCCCACATGGTGTGGCAGACCTCTCCTGCCTCGCCCATTGCTCCCCTCAGCAGTGTATTTCTGATCTGCCTGTTCTGCTCCCCACTCTGTCTCTGGTGAACCCCCTTACCACCCCACGTCTCTGGTCTGTACCCAGCTTGCTACCGAGGGCTCTAGGAATCCGCCTTATACCCATCTGCCCAAATCTGTAGAGAACTTACGCCTGGGTTCTTCCTGCCCCGACAAGTATGTAGGTTTTTAAATAATGTCAGTTTTAAAATAAAGAATGTGAATTTTTCCTAGTGTCCCAAAAGTGTCAATTAGCTAAGACTGCCTGTTATTTCCACGAAGGGGTTAAAGTTGGTTCTCTTTGAACATATTTTTCTTTCACTTCCATGGGCTCCACCTTGTACATGGTTGGCTGCAAAGCTTTTTAGGCCTCACCAACATTTTTCCTGATGGTTTTGTAGATTAGTGAAAATTGGACTCAACCACTGGCTAGAAACTGAATTTCAGCAAAAGAGAAAAGGCTGCTTATTATTTAGTAAATCAAAAAGAACATGTTCTGAGTCTTCATTTTACTTTTAGAAAGCAATGTTAGCTTGAAAACAAACCAAGGGAATGAAACCCAGAAAATGCTAAATATTTTAAAACTCAGTATTTCTTGAGTATATTGTTTCTTAATGACAGTTAATAGTCAATCTTGACTTTTTAAAAAGGCTTGGAACATCAGGAAGGTAAAGAAAACTTATTGCCAGTAATCCACTACAAATAATTAACTTGACGACATATCAATAAAACTGAAGGTCACCAGTTCTTTTTCTATTTTCTTTGTTCCTAGTTTTCAAATACCGGATGATTGGTGATGACCTTTAACTTGCCATGTTCTCTATGCCAGAGCCAAGAACAATTCACGGGTATTATTTATTTAGTTGACTTCATCATTAGAGCTACTGAGGAGGGTCAGGATGGAACTGATGCAGGTCCATGAAATGAAATTAAACATTGTACACAAATGAACTCATGTGTTTTCGCAGCATCTATTTAAAAGCTAACAAAAGAACCAAATTACTGTCTCTTTATAAATAAGGGAACGAAGGAATAAGGTACAAGTAATATATGCAACCTTTATTGAGCATCAATAACAGCAGAGGCATGGTACTGAGTTTTGGAACATACATATAACAAAGTCAATACCCTCCAAATTGCCACAATCTCATAGACATGGCATACTTTGAAAAACAATAAAAAAAGACAGAATACAGGGGAGGAATAGGGATAGAGCGATTTCTAATGACTGGGAGGTTTTGGAGGAGTTTTGTGGAGATGTGTTCTGACCCAAGACTTAATGGGTAGTGGGTGGTCTACAAAGAAAGCAGGATAGCAGAGAGAATAATAAGAGCAAAGTCACAGAAAGAATATAACATGAGAACCTGTTAGTTATCACATGGGACTGAAGGGGAGGCCATGGACAAAGGGAAATGTGGTATTCAAGGATTTGCCCATGTCCTTGAATGCCAACTTTGGAAGCAATGTAGAGAAAAGTTTGGTGGCAAATAATTTAGGAGGCCATTGCAACGGTTCAGGAAAGAGGTAATGGAGGCTTGAGCAGAGCACATCTGGGAGTAGAAAGAAAGGTAGTGATATATAACTTGGCAACGGATTGGGCATGGACCATGAAGGAAGATGAGTTGATGATGATTCTGATGCAGTAACTGAAAAAGGAACATAGTACATTTGAGCTACCTTTTGGGTTAACTTAAAGTTCGACATGAGAAAAACAGCTAAGTAAATTTCTATTAGAGAGGGGGAGAGGTGGGTCTAGAGATCGGGACAGACACGTATTGATGTAGAAATCAACCACAGGGATGTGATGATTAACCCTTTGCACTCCGAACCATTCTGGACATTGGCTACCAGCTACTCGACCCTACTTTGCGGCGGAAACGTGCATTTACAGACCCTCGTATTATTTAGTATAATTTTGGAACCAAGTAACGTATTATAATGATATTGGACTTATATGAATTGGGTGACATCGAGGAATGTATATTTGCAAAAAAACCCAATATTTTATTGTTTATAATTTTGTACAGTATGATAAGTTTTGTAACACTCCCCAATATGCATTGCAGGCTGATTAGTGCATGTTTGACAGTAATAAGTGGTTTGACGCCTGCCACCAGGTGTTTTCCTGTTAGAACACACAATGCAGTCCCGTTTTCTTTGTCCCACATCGGGAATATGTAGTTCATTGTTTGATCTATTCTCCGCAGAAGATGTGGATGGGCGCGTTCTCGATACACGAAAATCGCCCTTTAATGCAATGTCCCCCGAGAGGGGACATCCGAGTGATATGCTAGAATTCCAATGTTCCCTGAGAGGGGACAGCGGCGTGCAAAGGGTTAAACCCACAAGTGGAAGAAATCACCAAGAAACAGAAGACAAAGAGAAAAGAGACCAAAAAAAAAAAAAAATCTGAAAATGGAATGAACACTTGAGTTTTAAGAGAATGGGCAAGTGAAGATGACGCATAGATGTGACGTGACTGGTCATTCCCAAGGAAAGCAGAGGGTGCAAGATGATAGAAGTCTAGGAAAAAGTTTCCAGAGAGTTGAATGCGCCTGAATGGAGGAGTAAGCGACATTCTGCAGTCAGAGAGGTTACGTCTAGCTCGGAAACTCCACACCTATCTACAGAATTGTCACACAAGAAAAACAATGGTTAATCTGGGCATCATTCATCAAAGTAAACGGCAAGGTTCAATGTCCTTCATTAAACTTTCCTTGCAGCCGACACTGCTCTCCTGACAATGAATTATTAAACTATAGTTAACCACGCACGAGGTCCCCCGTGCATTCCTCACTCTCCAAGGGGTGTGCAGTGGTCACAGCTTGGCCTTGCGAGTAGAGGCTTGTTGGATTCTAACCCAGAGGTTAGTGACAGATTTTGCTACCTAACTTTTCAGGCCTCGGTTTCCTCGTTTGCAAAATGAGAGTGCTGGTACTTACCTACGAGAGTTGAGAAGAGTGCACCAAAAGCTAATAAAGCTCTCAGCACACTGCCATCAAGGGCTCAATTCATTTTGCTGTTACTGCTTTTGCAATCTCCCCGAGGGCAGAAGCCTAACCAAAGCTATTTCTTAAGGCATGGGGACAAGTGAGCCGCTTCCCGTAACCCTCAAGGAAACATCATTCGCAGGAGGAGGATACATGCTGGCGGATTCTAGAGGTTCGGCGGCCGGGGGAGGAAAAGCTGGCTGCAGGTTGCCCGAGCTACTGGAACCCCGGATCGGCCCGGGGTCATCGCAGGACCACACGTCCCAGGGTGCAGAGCTTCGGGGGGGCGGGAGGAGCGGGTCGGGCGGAGTCGGGTTGCGGTGCACGCCGGGATTGGTAGTCTTCAGGTCGCAAGTTCACGGGTCGGGGGAGGGCCGGAACGAGAGTCCCTCCCCCGTCCCGCCTTTTGTCCACGTCTCACTTCTCTCGACCAATGCCCTCTCTCCTCACCGGAGCCCGCCTCCCTTAGGTCCGGTCCCAGTTGGTTCTCAGGCTCGACGTCCCGGGCCCCACCCGGAAGTAGCGTGGGGGAGGCGGTTTCCTAGACTACGACACCGGAAGCCGGGGGAGGCGCTCGTCTGCCGAGGGCGGAGGGCGGAGGGCGGCGGCAGCAGCAGCGCTGGCGCTGGGGACCGGCTCGGTGTCTTCGGGAGTCAGTTCGGCGACGGCGGCCGCTAGCGCTACTAAGCAGTCCGCCCTCGGCACGGCTCGCAGCCCACTCGCCGCCGGCGTCCGGCAATGTGTCCCACCGGCCGGGCGTAGCCGCTGCGCCTGCGCGGAACCGCGGGGCCATGAGCGGAGCCGGCGGACCGGGCTGTGGGTCCCCGGTGCCCCTGCGAGCGCCATGGAGCCTGCTGGCGGCTACAACCGCGTTCTGCCTGGTGGCGGCCACGTCCGTGTGGACGGCGGGGGCCGCGCCCATGAGTAGGGAGGAGAAGCAGAAGCTTGGGTAAGGGTGCTGGGCAGTCCGGGGTGGGTATTCTCGAGGGGCTGACCGCAGGCGGGGCGCCTGTCATTGCGACCCGGGCGTGCTGTGGCCTGTCCGGTCGCATTGGGACGGCTGTGGGCGTGCACGGACCGTGGCGGGTGGACATTGTCCGGGAAGGTGAGGGCTGCTGCCCTCGATGCGCCGTCCGGGACTGGGGGGTGTCAGCCGGACATCGGTGACATGTGCGGGCTCCTTGGGTCCAGCCGCGGGTGTCAACGCGGCTACCATGTCAGCGAGAGGCTGCAGCCCGTGTCGCTGCGCGCGACTCCTGCGGTTGTCTTCAGTTGGGGACATGGTTAGAGGTCTCTTCCAAGTGAGCTCCCAGCTGGGAAAATTGTTGCTGATCTCACAGTAGTTAGGGAAATAGTGTTTACACCTGTTACAGGAAAGGGGCGTTCATTGGAACTTGAAGTTTACACGTATTACCATTTTCTTGCTGTGCATTTTCATAATAGCGCAATACTTGATATCGCCAAAAGCCCCAGTTAAACATACCTGTTCATTTACTAAAAGTAGTTTTATGTCTTTAAAGTGTATAAAATCATCAGTTACATTTACAGTGCCCCAGAAATGAGTAAGAAAAAAGTCAAGAACCAGTAGCAAATGGGAAGAAGGGCGTGAAGAGTTAATTCACACAAGAGGAAATGCAGATGTTCAATAAAAATGAAAAGCTTCTCACCCTTATAATTAATTGTTAGAGGTGTTGATTAAAAGAAGGAGATGGCTGGTTTGTGCCATTAGATTAGTAAATACTGATTGCATGGATACAATATAGATTAGTTCAGGTGAGAAAAAACTTGGTGGAAATGTAAATTGCTATGACTTAGTATCTCCTAAAATTTAAATTGTATGTATTGTTTGATTCATCATTCCCATCTCAGGGAATCTACCCTATGGTAATAAAAACACTATGTATGGATGTTGAGATGGGTGTACAAGAATTTTGAAAGAATACAAGTGTTTCTTGGAGCATCCATGTTCTGAAATGGTTCAGATATTAAAGAGGAAGGATATCATTGGAAGACTAGCATTATTAAAACAAAAAAAGTTCAAGTTGTATAATATGTGTAATACCATCTAATTTGTTTTGAACAGAAAAATTTTCTAAACTCAGAGAAATATGGAAAGATGATTACCTTATGGGGTTGGGTGGAGGTTAGGTGGAACCATTAGGTTTTATTTGCTTCCATATTTAAGTTGTTGCAAGAGTCACATCCTGGTTTGTAAGTAAAATAGCAATAAAAGTGGCTTGATGGAAGATAAATAACTTGCCAGTTTTAAACTGTAATAAGTACCTTTTGATTTCTCTTTCTGAATTTAGTGTGTCACTGATAAATGTTTTACTGAGTACCCTGTAAGAGGAACTTTGCATATGTTCTCTCATCCTCTGTTTCTTAATAAGGTGAATTTTATCCCCATTTTATAGATAAGGAAACTGCCACCCATGGCAGACTTATTCAGTCATGGAGTTAGTAAATGGTGGAGTAAGTATTCAAACCCGGGTCTGTATGGCCTCAGAGCCAATGCTCTCTGCCATGTTGCATGTCTGTAAGAAAAGAAATACTTTAAATACTTGAAAAGAAATACTTTAAATCTGTTAAGATAACACTGTTTTGACCACTGCTCTCCTTTCTCCCTTTTATATTGAAAATCCAACCAGACTTGAGATTTTGGCTCAAATATTAGGTCTCATGAAAAATTTAGGTCTTTTATGAGGTGGAATTACAATTATTTAGGCTTGTTAATTTAGACCGCCCTAAGAATACAGTAAGAGTCTAAAGCTATAAACCACAAATAACAATGATTTGACTGCTTTCCCCTCTGGGAATTTTCAGGAAACTGAATTCTGACTTGTTATATTTACCTGTTTGATTTTTTTTTTAAGTCCAAATAATGACTTATGATAAAAAGTAGAAAATGCCCCACCCCTTTCCCAAACCAATTAGATGATAAAGCTCCACTGCTTGCAGTTTGTTGTTTTTGATTTACCTGGTTATGTAGTCTTAGTTTGTATTTCAGAGGTTATAGCAGGAGATTTTGTTAATATTATTTCTTCATTAAATGAAAGTATATTTCTATAGCTTGACAGGCAGAGTAACTTTAAAATAAGTTGACTTGTAGAAATTATATTAAAATGAAGACACATACTTTTGAACTGTGGATCTGATTTGCAATACATTTTTTTCCAGTTGTTGACATAAACCTTGTAGAAACATTTTCTATTTAATACAGTAATTCTGCCATTTTGTATTTAAATGTGCCTTTGTTAGGATTTCTATGCCTGAGGGAGAGTACAACTGGATAATAAATATATCCACTTTGAAGTGAGTGTTGTGAAATTTGCTGATCATGTGCTGCATAAATGTAAGGATTGGAAAATAATGTGTCCTTTTATACAATCATGACTTACTCAGTTTTGAAAACTGAAAGCAAAGTTGGCTTAACAAATTCAAGCTAATGTTACCTGTAGTATACTGTGTAGGCACTACCATTACTAGTTACAGGAATTTCTACTTCTTGGTAATCTTGTATTAATTCCATCTCGGGGGAAGGAAGAAGTATTTCCATATTCCATTTATTGATATCAATGCTTGAAAGGGAAATTTAAACTTTTTTTTAGCTAATTTGAGAGATCCTATTATCTGCAGTATAATAAATATCAGAAAGAATGCTGTGAGATACATAATTTTCTGAGATAACTTGATTTGTAGTCTGCATATACTCATACATACAAACACATGAAGATTTAATGTTTTAGCAGAGTGATTGATCATTTTTTATTGATTACATCCTCTTAAATGGATGTTATTCATAAAAATTGTCAAGACTTAATGTATTCAGTTCACAAGTTTGTATTTCAATTTGCTGGTCATTATAACCAGTACCTGGAAATAATTCCTTTTTCATTTGCTACCAGTATTATACCAGTATTTCATCTATCATGATTACAGTTTTTAAAATGACAACTGCAATATAAGAGGAGGCAAAATTAAAACATAGCCAGCCATTTACTTTAATACTTAAGGTCTTCACCATGTACTTCAAGTTCTATATACTAGAATTTTGGGAATAATAGTAAGTTAATAAAAGATTACTGAACTACTTGTTCTTTGCTAATTATTAAATTTCACCTTGCCGTAACATTGACTTACAGTTTTTCTTACAGCTCTCAACCCCCCAAACTTGAGAGTGTTTAATTGAAAAACTGATTCCTTCCTTCTACTAAGATTCTGACTTCATAAATCTGGTATGGGGATCAGTAGTCTTGATTTTATAAATAATCATTTTGGGGATTTTGAGAAACAGGAGTTAGCCAAAATAGACTCTTTTTTTTTTTTTTGGAATTATTATTCTCATTTTAAAGGTAAATATTATTTATTTGACTTTTGATAATTTTTTTAAAAAGAAACAGTACATCATAAAATCATAAAATGTATCTTTTGAAAATGTGATTTTGTTCAATTTGAGAAGAAAGGCAGAAGGTTGTTTGAGTATTGTTACTTCACATCAATATATACACCCACCAACCCCTCTCTGTAGAATACATATGATAAGCAATCAATGGTACCATAATTTTTTCTTCTGGGACTCTGTATAAGTTTTGCTAAATAATTTTATTAAGAGGTACTTACTGATATTTTTCAGTATTGATATTATCTGTGTGACGTGCATTGGTGATCAATTTCTTAGGAGATATATATTATAAGGGGGATTGTATATAAATTGCTGGGAATAGTAAAAGTTTGATCGAGCTGTGTGTGGTGATTCATGGAAGCTTGTTTACTAACAATGGTGTGTTTCCTAACCCTGTTTTTCCCCTTTCTAACTAAATTATTCTTTTGTTTTTTATTGGTTTATTTTTGTGAAGGTGCATTAATTTTCTGAAAGACTTTAAATAGAATATACTTAATTTTTTCCCATTTCTGCTTTTTTTAAATTAGGAATCAAGTACTGGAAATGTTTGATCATGCATTTGGTAACTATATGGTAAGTAGAAAACTTGTCTTTACGTAATATTTATGTAAACTGAGTATTACGTGACACGGTCAACTGAAAATTTTGAAAACTGGATTAATGGCACACTTTTAAAAGAAAACAGTAAATATAGGCTAACAGAATATTCTTGGTAATGGTTCTTAGGGAACCAATGTATTGAATAGGTAAGAATAAATTGAATTAGGTTGTGAAACTTTGTATTTAAACAATTTTCTTTGATTCTGTTGACAGTTTATTGAGTGCTTTATATTGATAGATATTGTGTATATAAACATGAACAAGATGTTCTCTTTGGCCTTAAGAGAAATTTTAATTAAAAAAAAAACACAACTTAAAGCACTCTGTGAAGAAAACCATTTGCTTCAAAAGAGCCAAATTATCACCTAGTCTCCATTAAAATTATTTCTGCATAAAGGGCTTTGATTTGACTATATTTTGCTTTCTAGATGCTGAACCATATTGTTTTAAAATGTTTAGCTATTTAAAATAAAATAGCAATTTCGGTTTTGCAAAATGGATAAACTCTGGAGATCTCCTGCACAACACAGTATATTTAACACTGCTGAACTTACATACTTAAACATGGTAAATTTTATACTTTGTATTTTTTTTTACCACAATTGAAATTTTTAAAACCTTAAAACAAAGATGAAACATAAATTTTAGAATTCAGAGGAAAATTTTACATGTAAACTTGTGTAAATTTTGAAAAGTTTGAATTCCAAGTATTGCTTTTCATGGCTTTTTTAATACTTTAAAATATGTTAGCAGATTTTCTTTCACGATTAAGACTATGAAATACAATTGGGGAAATTTGGCAAAGAACCAGCATTAATTGATTCTACTTGTTTGCTTTTTTAAAGATTTATTTATTTATTTATTTATTTATTTATTTATGCAGACAAGAGCTGGGGTGTAAAGGTGTGGGGTGAGAAGATTCACCAGACCCAGAGTGGAGAGCAGAATAGGTGGATTTATTGAAATACACTGCTGAAGGGAGCAGTGGGTGAGACAGGAGAGGTCTCCTATGCCATGTGGGTTAGCTCCCTGGCTGGGGATTGAACTAGTGATGCAGTGCCTGCTGATAACCTCATAGTGCTGAGACTTAACCCCTTGTGCCACCAGCTAGGCCCTGATTCTGCCTTTAAAGTTTTTCAGAGGATTCTCTGAATCTATTTTTCATTATAAACCAAATATCTTCATCTGTCAAGATTACATAAGTATATGTACTTTTATACATTTTTGTATTTCTGAATTTTGTGTTTTATACTTGATAATCCTTGTTTCTTTTCATAGTGTATGTTTTCTAAGAGTATATGTTGAGTTCTTAATACATATTTTTAGACTATAATGATAATGAAGTTTGGGTATTTTTAACCATACTGAAAACACAATTTTGAATTTATTTCTCAAAAACTCAGCCATTACCTTAATATTTCTTTCAAAATCGTTTATCCCTGGTTAATTGTTTGAGCAAAATATAGTTTGCAAATTAAGGATAATGGTTATTAAGTGACCAAGTGGAACCACACTACACCTTCAAACCTTAGTGATTTCCTAAGTATGTAATTTTGGTTCCAAAGTTGAATAAAATGTAAAAAGCTAGGTCAGTTTAGTATATGTCTCTGTGAAAAGGATCCTCTCTTTGTAAGTCCAGAATCTTTACTATCTTGTCCCTTATTAGGTAAACAGCAATAAATTCTATTAGTACATTTTCCCTACTTCATACTGCATTTAATAAATGGATTTGTGACAAAGCAGTTTCTTGAGGGCAGCCTTCAGAGGACTTCCTGGTTCAGTTACTATTCTAGATTCTAACTGGATAACATTGTTATAACTACCTACCTAAAAGATCTGAAAAGGATTTCAACTTCAAAGACTGAACTAGAATTAACATCCACCACTTTTCCAGTGGAGACACTCCTGTCTGCATATTTTTAAATATTCAATTATTTTACAGCGTAAGTGTCTTGCAGTGTACTTGTGCTATACTCAGTTTATGTGAGGT
This sequence comes from Scalopus aquaticus, assembly GCA_004024925.1. Classification (NCBI taxonomy): domain Eukaryota; kingdom Metazoa; phylum Chordata; class Mammalia; order Eulipotyphla; family Talpidae; genus Scalopus; species Scalopus aquaticus. The sequence goes on from PVIJ01009218.1 coordinate 25,584, forward strand.
TTGAACCCAAGATTTAGTCTAGAATTCAGACTTCCTCTTTCAGGTTCTCAAAGAAAATGAAACAGTTCTAAAATGTGAGCTCAAGATCAGGTGCCCTGTGTTTATTTGAAATCAGTTAAAAAGTTTTTCTAGTTCATATACTCAGAAACAGTGTTAGATTGCTGCAGGGTACAAGTAAATAGGTTTAGGTGTTAGATGGATTTGAGTTCAAACCTATCTCCGCTGCTTACTAACCTGGAAAAATCCAGGTTACTAACCCTAGACAAATCACATAAACCCTCTGAGCAATGCGTCTTCCTATGTAATATGTTGACAATTTTAAGAGTTTCATGCTCTGCTGACTGAGTTTGCCGGCCGGCTTATGTTGATAATTTTAAAGGGTTATTGCTTACGCTATGGTTTTTGAGAACGGGCCATTTTCTTTAATTTTTTAAAAAGATTTATTTATTTATTTTTGCATACAAGAGCTGGGGTGTGGGCCAGAAGTGTGGGGGATGAGAGGATTCACCAGAGACCGAGTGGGGAGCAGAACTGGCAGATTGACTGAAATACACTGCAGTGGGTGAACCAGGAGAGGTCCCTGGCCAGGGATCGAACTCAGTGCTGTGGTGGCTGCAGTAGCGTCATAGTGCTGAGACTTAAACCCCTTGTGCCACCAGGGAGGCCCCATTTTCTTTAATTTTTAAAGAATTAGTCTTTCATATGTTCTGTGTCTAGCATATAAATGCTTATTAAATGTTAATTTTTGGGTTACAATGAGAAAGGCTTCCTAAGTCTGTTACTTCATCTCTTTAAAATGCTTGTCTGTCTCACAATGTCCTGGTAAGGATTAAACAAGTTAATATAATTCAAGTGCTTAGTACTAGTGTTTGGCAAATAGGAAGCACTATGTAAAAGTTTACTTCTACTGTTACTGTCATTACCCACTATCTTTGTTCATTCTTTACCTGAGATTGAAATTGCCCTCTAAAACCTATTTAGGCTTTAACTCAGAACTCTTGCCTTGCATTTACATAGATCTCCCTTAACGCACACACGTGCTTTCCTGTTCTAGGCACATACCCTTTGAGCTTATTTTTTCCCTTTACTTTTCTTGATTTCCCCATTTCTCTTAATGCTGTTTTTCCGATAGCAGTGCCCTGCCAGCTTTAGGTAGATTACTACATCCCTGCCACCTCTTGGATTTTATATCCAGGGATATAACTGCTGTTAATAAAACTGCAGAATGCAGGGTTTTATGTGGACATACATTTTCATATATTTCACACATAAGATTGGGATTGCTGGGTTATGTGGGAAGAGTATGTTTATAAGAAACTGCCAGACTTTTCTGAAGTGTCTATAACATTTTGCATTCCCTACCAGCAACCTGTGAGAGTTTCAGTTATTCCATATCCTCTCTGATACTTGATATTTTCAGTCTTATTGATTTTAGCCATTTTAGTAGGTGTATAATGGTATTTCATTGTGTTTTTAATGGTATTTAATTGTGCTTTTCATTTGATTTTTTCTGATGACTAATGATGTTGAATATTTCCATGTGCTTAGTACAGCTTTTTAATTTGGTGAAATGTCTGTTGAGATCTCTTGCCCATTTTTAAAGCACGTCATTTGTCCTGTTAATACCTAATGATAAGAGTTACATGATATGGATATCAGTCCTCTATCACTTAATATGTTTTGCATATACTTTCTTCCAGTTTGTGCTTTGACTTTTAATTTTGACAGTGTCTTGAAATGCATGTTTTAAATTGTTATCAAGTACAGTATAGCCTTATTTCTTTCATAATTCTTTTATATTCTACCTAAAAAATAATTGCCTAGCCCAGGATCACAAGGATTTTCTTGTTTCCTTCTAGGTGTTTTATAATTTTAGCTTGTTCATTTAGTTCTGTGACTCACTTTGAGTTAATTTTTGTATATAATATGAGGTAAAGATTGATACATTTCTTCTATGTGGATATTTAATTCTTTCAGCACCATTTTTGAAAAGAATATTATTTTCCCACTGAATTTCTTTGGCACCTGTGGAAAAAAATCAGTTAACCATATATGGATGGGTCTATTTCTAGACTGTATTTTTTTCCAATTGGTCTAAATATCTTGATCTGTACGTCACTTTCATTGTGTGATATTAAGTCTTAAAATCAGGCAGCTTTGTTGTTTCAGCTTTGTTCATTTTCAGAATTTTTGAATATTCATTTTCAGTCTTTTTGAATATTCTAGGTTTTTTGTTGAGCTATCATGGCATTATGTTCAATCTATAATTTGGGGAGATTGACTTCTTAAGAATGAGTCTTCCAATCCATGAACATGGAGTCTCTGTCCTTTATTTAAATCTCATTTAATGTCAGCAGTGTTTTATATTTTTCAGTGTACGGTTTTGTACATCTTGTTACATTTATTCATAAATATTTCCTGGTTTTGATACTGTTATAAATTGTTTTTCAAATTTTGATTTATAGTTGTCCATTGGTGTTATTTGGGAATATAATAACTTTATGTCTGTTGATCTTATATCCTGCAATCTTGCTAAAATCATGTAGCTTTTTGGGGATAGGTTCCTTAGTATTTTCCACAAGTTCAATCATGTCATCTACAAACAGAACTTTACTTCTTCCTTTCCAACCTGTCTGCCATTTATTCTTACTGCAGTCACTAGGATTTCTTGTTTATGATGAAAAGAATTGATGAGATCCCCACCTTGTTAATTTTTCACTTATTGGAATGTTAGTTGTTGGTTTTTCATAGATGCCCCTTACCAACTTGAATAAATTCCTTATATTTCTAGTTTGCTGACAGTTTTCCTCATTATAGCATATTGAAATTTGTCAGGTATATTTTCTGCATCTGTTGACATTTAAAAGACCTATTAGTGTCAGGCTTTATTTCATTATTACGTTGTCATTTTTCTGTTTCATACAACATTAAGTAAGTTCAATTATTTTATTGTTGATCAAAAAAAAGACCCAAATTAAAGTATATTGAAGAATTTTGAAATGTTCTCTTTTAATGTGGGGTAAAAATTTAAAGTATGCTAACATTTTACTCTGCGATGACTTAATTTAAAATCTGTGAGACAGCTGCGATTATGTTACTTGGGTCTCCTGTGAGACACACTTCATCAAATATGCTACCTTCGAGAATAAATGCTCTGTGTAGGAAGCTCTGAGCCTAAAAGTTTAATAGTTTAGGTAAGTGGAATCTTTAAAAAATGGTTTGATGGGTATAAATATTGAACAGCAGGGAATGGAAAAATTTGACTTGGAGTGAAAAGAGGATGGTAAGTAATCCCAGCCTCTCGTACAGTTGAACCTTGGACGGCAGGAGTATGAATGGTGCAGGACCACGTACATGTAGATTTCCTCTAAACAGATGATGTAAACTTTTGGCTTCAATAATGCAGTATAATAGTGTATTTTCTCTTCCTTAAGATTTTTTTCCTCTAATTTACTTCATTGTAAAAATACAGTGTATAATACATATATTATACAAAATAAGTGCCAGTAGACCGCTTATATTAGCAATAAGATTTCCAATCAGTAGCATACTTTTAGTATTTCAATTTGGGGGAATCTAAAGCTACACGTGGATTTTCAGCTTTGCTAAGTTGGGGGCCATCTTCTTCCTAGTCATTTGAGGGCCAGCTGTAATTAGCATATGCTTATCAGTATGTGATAATTTGTTACTACTATTTAGTTTTTATTTTAGGAAGGGATATCTGCTTCAAGGAGAGAGGTGTTTAACAATGAGGATCTGGAATAAGACTTTTAAAAGTACATATATACTATATTGAAAATGAAATAAAATTGACAGCTTTTATAACTCTCATAAATAATGCTTTTGTTTTATTGTTTTTAGTGAAATGAAATCTCTTCCCTATGTCCAGTTTTGGAATTGGTTTTACTAAGTCTTGATTCTGCTTTGACCTGACTGTCTGAGAGGAGAGTCATATCACCTCACACTCTTGTAAACTTAGTTGACTGTGGGCTGTCAACTTCATTTGTTTTTTTAGGTTTTGCCCCTGCTTTTACCTAGGTACATGATCTACTTTATTTTTTTGTAGGACTCTTTTATCGTTTAAGCTTTACTTCTGTGTGATCATTACTCAGTGTATTTTGTGGCTTTGAGTCATAGTGGTATGAATTACTTATTCCTAGTTTTGGCCACACTTTATAAAGAGGAAGTATTGCTGTATCTCGGATAACCAGGATGTTTGAAGCCTAATACCGGCTCTGGCTGTGTATTTGCCACGTATGCATTGCTCTGGATTTATGCAAACCAACTGTAGTTCACTTGTGGTTAACCCTGAAAAAAGATTGTGGTTTTGTTTTTATCCTTAAATTGAAACAAAGGGGCAAAGTATTTTTACTCCTGATTCAAAACTCCCTTATTTGATTATTCTGGTTTGCATTTGCTATTAATATTTTTCTTATCTGGGTAAGCTTAGGGTTTGGTTTTATACATAATTTCAGACAGAGATGTTTGTAAAAATATGTGTGCTTTGCAAAACCTTAAAAAATATTCTTATCTTTCTAAGGAACTCATTATAACCACATTAACATTTGAGTGATCACTTACAAAAATATCTTCCAAAATACATCTGCAAGTTTAAAAAATACTGCTTTTGTTGAGTTACTTCTAAAGTGTTGTTTATGTATTAAATATGAAACTGTAAGGCAATAAAAATAGTGTGCATTTTGGAAAATCAGTTCTCTTAGCATTAATACTGAAAAAGTCATTAGGAATGTGGCCAGTAAGACACATGTAAAAGTAATTAGGAATTTGGGCCTCCCTGGCGGAGCTGTCGGCAGCAGTGACGCAAGTTTGATGCCAGGCCGGCCGGGGAAATTCCCACATGGCGCAGCAGACCTCTCCTGCCTCACTCGCTGCTCCCCTCAGCACTGTATTTCCATCGATCTGCCTTTTCTACTCCCTACTCTGTCTCTGGTGAACCCTCTCACGGCCCCATGCTTCTGGCCTGTACCCTAGCTTGTATGCATAAATAAATAAATCTTTTAAAAAATAATAAAAAAATAAAAGTAATTAGGAATTTATACTAAAATTCACATACAATATTAAAATTAAAAATATTGAATTTAAAATTTAGTAACAGCATGTGGATTCTAATTATAATCAAAAACATTTGTTGCCTGGAACTCTTTCCTCAGGAAATGAATCATCAGTACTGAACTTTTCAAATTACCTGAAGGGTTGCAGCCTTCAATGTTTTTTGTATTCTTTGACCTACTGTGATTTTTTTTTATTTTTGCCATTTTGTTGATTTGTGTGTTTAGTTTTCCTTACCTCTCTTTTACTGCTCCTGTAAATTTAGAATCTAGATCATTGCGTTTAGTAAGAAGCAGTAGAATAGACATGTGTATAACATTGGGAATATTTTTACTGAACTTCAAGAATTCAGAGTCATTTGAGCACACAGTATAGAAAAGAACCGATTCTTACTCAAGATGTGAAAAATCAGGCTAGTCTTAGAAACTTTGCCCACACAAAACTCAGTGAATACAAGAATGGGAGGGAACAGTAATTTCTGAAGCAAAGAAAAAAATCTCAAGTATTTCATAACCATTTAAATTGTTTTTCAAGTAATAGACGACCTAACCCAGGAATGCCAGAGTAATGACAATGCTGATTACAGTGTTTTAAAATAAAAGTAAAAATGTGTGTTGACTCCATTTAAGTAGAATTCTAACACTAGCAACTGTGGGAATTGTGATTTTAGACGAGAATATGATTGTTGTAAACCTTTTAAAATTTGTCGATACATTGAAGACTCTTTGTGATGGTTATAAATGTACAGAGAAATTTTTAAAATAGCAAAACTAATATATCATATATTGTAATTCAAAATGCTAGAGACTCTGAATTAACATGTTATTTTTCTAGGGAAAAAAGCATTGAGAGAAATTTGAACAGTGCTTGCCTGGCTTGCTTTCATCATATTGTATAGCTTAATATTGAATAGACATCTTTTCTTTCTTTTTTTTTTTTTAAGTTTTTTTCTAAAGATGTATTTTTTTTTTTTATGCATACAAACTGGGGTGCAGGCCAGAGGTGTGGGGCGGTGAGAGGGTTCACCAGAGAGAGTGGTGAGCAGAACAGCAGATCGACCGAAATACGTTGCTGAGGGGAGCAGTGGGCAAGGCAGGAGAGGTCTGCTGCACCATGTGGGAATCTCCCTGACGGGGCATTGAACTCGCCCTGCAGCTACCAACAGCTCCACAGCACTGTGCTTAACCTGTTGCGCCACCACGGAGACCCTGAATAGACAATTTTTCTATACTTTGTTGTACTGTCACACTCCTTTCAAAGTTTGGGTCAGCTTCAGCTATTTTATCCATTGCACTCCATGTCATGAAATATCTCTGGGATTTCCTTTTAATGGGAATTTTTTATGGATCTCATTTTTCTCTTTGACATCTTCATCCTTTCTGTCACAACCTCTTTCTCATCCTTGACAATGTGACCTTCACTAAGTTCCTCTGAGTTGTGTCTAGGGTCTCAAGTGGCATTGTGTCACCGTTCCATGGGAAGCTATTTATTCTATGACCCATTTAAGTTCAATTCCAGTTTCACTTTCAGTGTTAATCACTTTTCATTTTTTGGCTGAACTTTCATCTTGTTAACTGATTTTCTCTTTTGATTTTTCCTTTTTATAAAACTATCAAACTGTCAGTAGGATTATCACTTGGTGACAAGGAGGCAACACAATTACATTTGCTGTGTGTACACTTAAAATAGATAAGGTGATCATTCACTGACAGACTTTCAAAGATGTGATTGACCACTGATCATTATGAGATCTCTTACTTACATAGCAATTTGTGGATTAAGAATAAGCACCAGGGCCTCCCTGGTGGCTCAGCAGTTGAGCGCTGCGCTGTGGAGCTGTCGGCAGCGCGCGATGCAAGTTCGATGCCCAGCCAGGGAGAATCCCACATGGGGTGGCAGACCTCTCCTGCCTCGCCCGCTGCTCCCCACTCTCAGTGTATTTCTGATCTGCCTGTTCTGCTCCCCACTCTCTCTGGTGAGCCCTCTCGCCGCCCCTCACCTCTGGCCTGTACCCCAGCCTGTATGTATAAATAAATAAATCTTTAAAAAAAATAAGCACCAAAATTTGGAATTTAGGCAATTACTTATAGTTAATACACAGTGGTAACTGAATTTGAACCATGTTGCTGAGGTTTATTTAACTTAGTGAAACTTCTATATAGCTTGTATATAATGTTACTGTGCAAAGTGAAAACTGCTTATAGTAACATAATTGACAAAAATCCTAACAATTTCCTGAATAGGGAAAAGTATAGCATTTTAATCCTGCTATTGATAGAGAGCCTACAAATATTGGTTAAAGTTGAAATATGTAAACACAATGATTCTAACCTCTGCACTTTTCTCATAACCACTTTTTATTAATTTTAGAAAACTTTTTTAGGGGTTCTCACCTGATAAAGAAAATATAAAGTTCATCGGCCCTTTCTTGTTTCTCTCCTTTTCTGTTAAGACTCGCAGCCAGTAAATGGAGAAGTTCCAGTTCAGTTTCTGTGAAGCAGCTACCCAATTTAAAGAACCTACCTGTGACTGAGGCCATGAATGCAGGGCCTGCATCTCCAACTCCCATCACTTTGGGCATTAGCATAACTCTTCCTAAAAACTGTCTTTATTCCTATTGCTCATGTTGTGGGCAGTATAGCTTCATCTTCTACATTCTTCTGTCCATTTTGGTTCTTAAAGTTTTTATTCTCAAACTCAGCAATTTTTATAAAGTTTAACTCAGTATTTCTGCATGTTTATAGTGGATAGAAGGTTCTTGTATGTACTGCATTATCATCTAGACTAGGAATACTCTCATGTCATTCTTAAAAATAAAAACCACTCAATAGTAAATCAAACTAGTAAATAGTAAACTAGATTTACAAATAGTAAACCTAATAAGTTAAATATTAAAATATATTGAGACCTACAGGACCTGAATTCATAAAAGATGATATGAATTAATATTGATGTTCTGTATTCCAAGATGGAAAGATTCAATTGGTAAAGAGAGGAGTTCATCCTTAGTTAGACTCTTGAAACTGAAATTTTAATGGCATTTTAAAAAAAGATTTATTTATTTTTGCATACAAGCTGGGATGCAGGCCACAAGTATGGGGCAGTGAGAGGGTTCACCAGAGACAGAGTGGGGAGCAGAACAGGCAGATGGACCGAAATACACTGCGGAGGGGAGCAGCAGGGAAGGTAGGAGAGGTCTGCCGCGCCATGTGAAAATCTCCCCGGCCTGGCATCGAACTTGTGCCACAGCTGCCGACAGCTCCACCACATTGCACCTATCCTGTTGCACCACCAGGGAGGTCCAAAAATTTTTAATGGTATTTTAAGGAAATTTTGAAGTTATCCAGAAGAGTAAATGTGACAAAGTAATAAAGAAAATTATGAAGAAAATTAATTGGAAGGAGAAAATTGCTGTACCAAGTAGCAAATCCTATTTTAACAATAAAATAATTAAGATAATGCTACTGGAGTAGGAAATATATCTGATAGAATAAAGACGACTTTGGAATAAAACAGACAATGGGAATGTATGTGTAGATAAGTTTGGATAATGTTGTATTTCAAACAGTTGGGAAAGGTGGATTGTTTAAAAAGTGGTATTTAGAAATTTGGTTATTGTGGGGTGGGATCGTTTTATCCCTATTTTCACATCATAAAAATAGATTGCAGATGGAGTAAATATCTAGATTAAAAAAAATTATAAGAGCACTGTTTTCATAGATTCAAGATAGTCTTAAGCATGCCTGACATCCAGAAACGATATAAGAAGAGCTTATTTTAACTTCATGTTTAAAACTTAAAGTAAATAGCACCATAAATAAAGTTAAAAGCCCAATAAAGACAGGACAGGAATATTGACACACAAACATAATGTGTAAGACCAATAATGTATTGGACTAAGAAACTGATAGAATATGGATATAAACACACATTTCACAAAATTAATAGTAATGGTTTATATAAAAAGAGGTTTATCCTTATTGGTAAACTTGAGATATCATTTTATCCAGGAGATTGGCAAAATATATAACACTGAGAGTGTAAATTGGTGTCTTTAGTTTGGTTGTAGCTATCAAAAATGAAATATCCATACCTTTTGACCCATTAGTTCTATTTTTAAGAATTTTAATTGCAGAAATACAAGCATATATACAAAAGATATGGTATATAGCTGTTGCAGTATTGTTTACTTAGTAAGAAATTGAGATCAGTCTATATGTTTATTACTAGAGGAATAAGTAAATGTCAGCATACCCATACTTTGGAATACTGTGAGGAGCAGTTGTTTTTTCTAGGTTAGGGTATATATGGCTTTGCAGTCAGGTTGCTTGGGTTTGAATTCTGAATCCATCATCTGTTATTGCATGATCTAGGCTTACTCAACTTACCTGGATCTTAGTTTTCTTATCTGTAAAATGGAGATAATTGAATCTACTTTAGAGGGTTGCGTGATAGGTAAATGAATTAATGTGAATAGAATAGTACTTAGAACATAAACACTCATTAATTTACTATTAGCTAATTTTAAGCTATCACTTTGTAGTTATTAAAAAGAATAAAATACATTCTGGACATCCTAACCTAGAACAAAATCCACTGTAACTTAAGATTCTAGAGCAATATACATATGACATTAGTCATCTGTAAATAGAACTTTTCAGTGATACATGTGCATATATTTGAACTTGTGAATAATTCTGAAATACTGATGCCAATCTTAACAGCACCTCTGGGGAGTGAAATTGGGTGGAAAGCTAGCAGATTTTCAGTCTTAAATTAGGAATATTATATGTAATATATATGTTTTCAAGAACAGTATATAGCTAAACTTTTTTTTAAAAGATTCCATAGACTTTCAGAATAGAATTTTGGGTAACCTTTATATTTTACTTTTATTTTTTAACTGTGAAAAGGTTTTATTTTTTTAAATGATGTGTGCTTTTCTGTTCTTTTTCTTTGTGACTCATTAAAGTATTTCTTCTAGGAACACGCTTACCCAGCTGATGAACTCATGCCTTTAACCTGTAGAGGTCGTGTTAGAGGTCAGGAGCCAAGTCGGGGTGACGTTGATGATGCTTTGGGAAAGTGAGTATTAATAACAGGGAGTATAGCATCCCAACATCCTCAAGTCTCATACCTCTTAAAGGCAGTTTACTATCTTATTTCTGAAGTTTACTTAAATTTCAGTGACTGCTTAAGGTATTAAACTTCTTTATTCTCTTCTGTTATATTTCGTAAAAATCAGTTTATCTCTTAGATCAGTAAAGGTTGAATGAGTTGTTTCTTACATTGCATGCAACTTAAGAAATGTATCTAAAATCTTTAATACATTATATGATGCTGATGCTTTATTGTTATCTGATTTAAAATGAACTAATAAATGTTTCTGTTCATCTTGAAAGATATGTAGATATGCTGAGAATAAATGTAATGTTAAGATTGGTGCTATCAGTGTTTATAGGTGACATTGTACTATAGATATACTAAATACTAGTCAGCTTATATATTCCTGGTAAAAAAAATATTTAGAATTCTAATGTTTTGTGTCTTGTTATACTTGTTTCTTAGATTTTCCCTAACACTGATTGACTCTTTGGACACTCTTGTGGTAGGTTTGAGTCTTCTTGAATTTATTTTATAAATTTCATATGTTCACTAAAGTGTTATCAATATTATTGTTACAGAGTAAGTCTGAAGTAGAAACCTTCAGAATTTAAGACATTTGGATGTTTGCTTTTAAATAAATTGTTGACATTATTGAATGTCAAATAAAATGTCAACTTCCTTAACGGCACCTTACTCAGGAAAACTTTTCTTTTCCCCCTTGATCAAAGTTGTTGAAGCTATTGGAAAAAAATAATTCTAGAAAATACCATTGATATTTTTGTTTCAGAATGATATGTCAAAATGACACTGAAATTATTAAATTAGATTCTTATTTATATACATTTATGTGTGTGTGTGTGTGTGTGCACACACACACACACACACACACACACACACAAATTATCTTTTTTCCCAGCACTAATTTTTAGCAGCAAATGATTACTTCAGTGTCTCCTTTTCAACCTCATGGGATCCAAAATCATTTTAATTAATTTTGGTTGGGGATATTTTGTGATGGCAGAGAGGAAAGATTGAGTTCCAGATGTCATAATTTCTAAAACAGCATTTTTCTAGTTTTTTAATCTTATTACACTCCCTTACTCTTTATGTAAGGTAGGCATGTTTCAGGATTTTCCTTAAAGCATAATTATCAACTTTGAGTTAGTGTCTCAAGTACCAGGTAACATTTTAATAAGACATTTTTGGAGTGACAGAAAATTTTCAGAATCAGGCTTTTCTTTTCAGCATTCTTCTTTCAGTGGGCAATTTTTCTTTCTTTTTTGGCCAGAGATAATTAACTATACCAGCACCTAGGGAAGATTGCCTGTGAAGTTTTAAGTATTGTCCCTCTCTCTCAATGTATTACTATTTAGTTGTTCTGGAATATGGCTGGGTATTATTTATTTTTCTACAGCTTCTTTTTGTTTATAAAATGCAGGCATGCTTCAGACACCCTTATTTATTGAGAAAGCAAGGGTTATTTAGACCTTTGTAGCTGGGTCAGGGTTTTGAAAGTTGTGACTTCATTTTTCAAAGAGTAAAGAAAAGTGTGAACTGTATTTTAATGACTGAGAATGAGAGAGAATGTTTTATGCCTTTTTTTTTTTGCTTTAGTGGTCCAGGGGTTCTATTAAAAAGGGGGAAGAGAAAAATACAAACAAGAATCTTCTGGGATACACAAATTCCACTCTGGGAGAAACTAATGGTGTATTTATTTGTAATTGTAGCTGGGATATACCTAGGTCCTTCTTGATAAGGCGAAGTAAGCACGGAGCTGTACCTCTGTGTTAGGAAAGCTCACAGGTGGCTGTAAATTTGCTTCTCTGTTATCCTGGCCTTATCCTTCCAGATAGCAGATTCCCTATCATCTCTCTGTAAGCCCTTGGTTGATTTTCATGACCCTGGATCTCAGGTAGCATATGTGTTTTTAAGATATTTATTAGAATAGCGAAAAGGTGGTTTTAGGCCACATCATTTTCCTGTATTTAGAAATATCTTGGCCTCTAATTGAGCAGCTTTTTTTTTTTCTTTCATAAAGGCTGTCTCCTTCAGGCTATACCAACTATATATTTTGGCATTGGCCCTCAATAAGATCCCAGGACCAGCAGCAGCAGCATCACCTGACAGCTTTTAGGGCCTCATCCCAGTCTTTGAAAGTCTTGGAAGTGAGTCCCAGCAGTGTTTTTTAAGCTTCCAGATGACTGTGATGTATACTAAAGTCTGAGTACCATTGTACAATGATGCAGTGTTTCTTAAACTTCACTATACTTTAGTTCACTTAAGGATCTTACTATAATGTAGATTCTGGTAAGGCAGACCTAAGGTTGGGACTAAAAGTCTATATTTCTGATAAATTGCCACATGGTGGCGCTGCTGGTGGTCAGCTGACTCCACTCAGGTGTTTGGCACCTGAGCTCTGTTCCTTGTTTTTAGAGAGACAAGAAGGAACCATATTATATTGATATGTGTGAACTTTTTAAATTTCAGTTTTCCAAGTGCAAATAATTTAAGTAACTTAAGGTGAGGCCTGAATTCACCCTTTGCTCTCAACTAGCAGCTACGTAACTCATTAACTAAAGGTGCTGTTAGAATGACTTTTTAGTTAATTAGGGAAAAGAGAATTTTCTTCCCACATTTACTCTCTTTTGAAACAAATAGCATTGCTACTATTCTTGATTGTTTTGATTTTGGAAAGAAGAAAAAAAAACCTACTTTTCCTGTAGAAAAGCAGTTCAGACCTTGAAGAGACACATGGGAGGAAAATCTCACTAAAAATTAGAATAGTTCAAGGAAAATATATGGCATTACAAGCTCACATTAAGAAATAAGAAACAACTCAAAGAAACAATCTAATCTCACATCTCAAAGAACTAGAAAATGAACAACAAAAAACCCCAAAAGCCAGCATAAGAAAGGCAATAATAAAAATCAAAGCAGAAATAAACGAAATGGAAATTTAAAAAAACAATCCAGAAGATCAATGAAACCAAAAGCTGGTTCTTTGAAAAAATAAACAAAATAGACAAACCACTAGCAAAGCGTACAAAGAAAAAATAGGAAAAACACAAATAAATAGGATCATAAATGAAAGAGGAGCAATCACAACAGACACAGCAAAAATCAAAAGGATAATCAGAGATTACTATGACTAGCTATATGGAAACAAGTTCAACAACCTAGAGGTTGTTGAATTCCTAGAACTATACAATCACCCAAAACTAGATAAAGAAGACATAGAACACCTAAACAGACCAATCACAAGCAGTGAAATTGAAACAGTAATCAAAAATCTCCCCAAAAACAAAAGCCCAGGACCAGATGGTTTCACAAACGAATTCTGCCAAACATTCAAAAACGAAATAGTCCCTATATTACACAAACGCCTTCAAAAACTTGAGAAGGTAGGAGTGCTACCAAACACATTCTGTGAAGCAAACATTACTCTAATACCAAAACCAGACAAAGAGAACACAAAAAAGAAAACTACAGACCAATCTCTAATGAACACTGATGCAAAAATATTTAACAAAATCTTAGCCAACAGGATCCAACAGTGCATCCAAAAGATAATACACCACAACCAAGTGGGATTTATTCCAGGGACACAAGGATGGTTCAACATCCGAAAATCAATCAGTGTAATCCAACACATCAACGAAAAGAAAAATAAAGACCATATGATCATATCAATAGATCCTGAGAAAGCATTTGACAAAGTACAACATCCATTTATGATAAAAGCCCTTGAAATCCTTGGGATAGAAGGAACATACCTCAACATAATAAAAGCCATATACGACAAACCCACAGCCAACGTTATCCTCAATGGTGAGAAGCTGAAGGCCTTCCACTAAGATCAGGAACAAGGCAAGGATGTCCACTCTCACATTGCTTTTCAATATAATACTGGAAGGCCTCGCCAAAGCAATAAGACAAGAGAAAGACATTCAAGGAATCCAAATAGGAAAAGAAGAAATTAAACTGTCTCTGTTTGCAGATGATATGGTAATATATATACAAAACCCTAAAAACTCCATAGAAAAACTACTCAAAATTATAGGACCAGTTCAGTAAAGAAGCAGGATACAAAATCAGCGCACAAAAATCAGTAGCCTTCCTATATGCAAACACCCAATCTGAAGAAGAAATGAAGAAATCCATTCCCTTCAAAATTGAAACCAAAAAAATCAAATATCTGGGAATAAATCTAACAAAAGACGTAAAAGACTATACAAAGAAAACCATAAAACACTGTTGAAAGAAATACAAGAAGACAAAAGAAAATGGAAAGACATTCCCTGCTCATGGATTGGAAGGATTAACATTATCAAAATGGCAATCCTACCAAAAGCAATTTACAGATTCAATGCTATTCCAATAAAAATCTCAATGACATTTTTCAAAGAAATAGATCAAATACTGATGAAATTCATATGGAACCACAGAAGACCCCGCATATCTAAAACCCTCCTGACTAAAAAGAAAGAAAATGGAGGAATTTCACTCCCTGATTTCAAACTATACTACAAAGCCATAATAACCAAAACAGCATGGTACTGTAACAAAAAAAGACACAAAGACCAAATGGAACCGAATAGAATACCCAGAATTAAAGCCGCATATCTATGAACAACTAATCTTTGACAAAGGAGCAAAGAAAATGCAGTGGAACAAGGACAGTCTATTCAATAAATGGTGCTGGGAAAACTGGACACCCACGTGCGAAAAAAATGAAGCTAGACTACTACCTCACACCCTGCACAAAAATCAACTGAAAATGGATAAAAGACCTAGACATAAGACTTGAAACCATAAAATTTATAGAAGAAAATATAGGCAAAACTCTACACGACATGCATCTCAGCAAAAACTTGAAAGACACATCCCCCAAAGCAAAGGAAGTGAAGGACAAGATAAACAGATGGGATTACATCAAAATAAAAAGCTTCTATACAGCAAAAGAGACATTAACCAAAACTAACAGACACCCTACCAACTGGGAAAAGATCTTTGCACACGATACATCCGATAAAGGACTGATAACAAAAATTTACAAGGAACTCACACAACTCAACAAAAACAAAGCCAATAACCCAGTCAAAAAATGAGCAGAAGAGCTTAAAAGGCACTTCTCCAAAGAAGAAAAGCAAATGGCCAACAGATACATGAAAAAATGCTCAACATCACTTATAATCAAGGAAATGCAAATCAAAACCACTATGAGATACCACCTCACACCTATGAGGATGGCACACATTAAATATACAGGCAACAAAAAATGCTGGAAAGGGGGCCTCCCTGGTGGCGCAGCGGTTAAGCGCTGCACTGTGGAGCTGTCGGCAGCGGCGACGCAAGTTCGATGCCCGGCCAGGGAGAATCCCACATGGTGCGGCAGACCTCTCCTGCCTCGCCCGCTGCTCCCCTCAGCAGTGTATTTCTGATCTGCCTGTTCTGCTCCCCACTCTGTCTCTGGTGAACCCTGTTGCCGTCCCACGCTTCTGGCCTGTGCCCCAGCTTGTATGTATAAATAAAATAAATCTTTAAAAAAAAAATGCTGCAAGGGATGTGTAGAAAAAGGAACTCTTCTACACTGCTGGTGGGAATGCGAACTGGTCCAACCAGTATGGAAAGCTGTATGGCAGTTCCTCAAACTGCTAAACATGGAGCTTCCATACGACCCAGCAATACCACTTTTGGAAATCTACCCAAAGGATATAAAAACACTAATCCAAAAGAATACAAGTACCTGTGTATTCATTGCGGCACTGTTCAAAATAGCAAAGGTATGGAAGCAACCCAGATGTCCAAAAATTGATGATTGGATCAAGAGGATGTGGTACATATACACAATGGAGTACTATTCAGCAATCAAAGAAGATAAACACATGCAATTTGCAGCAACATGGATGGAATTAGAGGGGATCATACTCAGCGAAACAAGCCAGAAAGAAAGAGAATAATATCGAATGGTTTCACTTATAACAGGACTGTAGGGAAACCAAATAGGAGAGAGACACTTGGGGGTGGGAGGTGGGGGGAGGGGGAGGATAAGGGCACAAAATGGAGTAGAAAAGGACACAAGGGATCATGGAGATGGATCATGGGTGAATTGGTGGGCTACCCAAGGGGAATACAAAATGTAAAAGATATAAATAACAATAAAAATATATCTAAAAAAAAGTTAGACAAGTTCAAAGAGAAGTAATTCACAGGAGATAGGCCTAGGGAGAGAGTGAAATTAACAAAATGGCATTTAGAAGTGCACATGTACAGACACAGGCAATAGAACTCTGCTTCATCCTGAAAGTGCTAGAAGGGGTGTGCGGTCTACATTTGTTGCTGCAGACTTGATGAGAGTGAGAAAGGAAAGCAATCAGTTTACAGTTGGGTTTCATATTATATTTTATTCACCATAAATTTTACTTAAGTTTTACTCAATTATTATATATTCCTAAGTAGAATTTTCAGTGAAAGTATCAAGTCAGTTAAGAAAGTGCTGTGAAATATCAGACAAGAAGATGAAGCAGTGAAGTAAAGAAAAACTACTTTTAATGATCTAGGATTTATTTAACAATTGTGTGGCTTTAATTTAGACTGAACATTCATAATAACCTAGGTAATGCACTGCCACTTTATAGAGCTGATTGCAATAGTTTAGGTTTCTAGACCCTTAAGGTCGTGATGATGTCAGACATTTGTTAAGCCAATAATTTACTGAAAGTAATTTATATACCTTACCTCATTTAAGAATACAACCCCGTGAGAATAGGTATTTCCTCTTGTAGTTGAAGTAAAAGGATCTGAGTTGGAATTGACTGGATTACACAGATAGTGAATGAAATTACATGAATTCACATCAGGACATGATGTTGACCACAAAAACTAGAGGCTTTGGCATCCATGGGGGAAGCTGGCAGGTGATGTGTGGTTTAAAATCAGGCTGTCATCCCCTGAAGAATATTCTTTCTTCTGAGCGTAAGCAACTTTTAAAGTGACATTTGGTGAATAGGGGGGTTTTTGTTTTGTTTTGACTTAGAAACCATCCAGTAGAGCTCACCTCATGTTGCTGTAGGTCATGCATTATATATTGAGAAACCAGTTAACAGGTTTGATGATGGTTGTTTGAAAGGCCCTGTGGTATTTCAGTGTGTCTAAAAAAGAAGTATGTCGTTTCCTTATAATATAATCAAGCTCTTAATGTTTTGTTGTTTTTGTTTTAGATATCACGTTTTAAGGATTTGCTTTAGGGGAATATTTGGTTTATGTTACTTTTTGTAGTATTTAAGTATATTAATTTGCTTTTAGTGACTCACTAAGATATTTCTCTAACTTAGAAAAGACCTTTATTTTTATAATTTTCTTTCCTTAGGTGTTAAATAAAACTAAAGAATTTGAAGATGCAGTGAGGAAAGTTTTAAGAGATGTAAATTTAGATAATGATGTAGTTGTATCAGTCTTCGAAACAAACATCAGAGTTCTTGGGTAAGTATGTAAGACACTAAAGCTGTAATTTTAACAACAGAAAAGCTTAGGATCAGTATACTGTTTATTTCTTGATGGTAATAAAGCAAGGAATTTCTTATGTTTAAAAGATAAAAGATGGGATATTATGAAACAGAGACTGTGGGATGACCTTGCATTATATCAGTCTCAGACAGCACAGGCTTTGGAAATAGTTGCAGACTCAAAGGTATGTTAAAAAAAGGAGATGGGTTGAACATTGCATACCAGCAATATCACAGGTTTTTCATGACCTTACATAGTTTGTTAGCCTCAACCAGTACTTCTTCAAGCCAGATGAAACTGAACTTTCAGGATCACCTCTCAACTAAACAGTTTGAAACACTGTTGGAACATTTAAAAATGCAGAATGACTGGATTTATTATTTCAAGATTCATCATTGTTAACTTTTTCTACTTCATGATTGCTTCACTTTATTGTCATTCATTTCATTTTGTCAAAGTATGTCTTTTTTTCAATTAAATTTAAGAAATAGTTATGTAACTTTTCAGAATTTATTAATCTACATTTAATACAGAGTGGGAAGTTTTTTTAATGTTACACTGCTCAAGATTTCATGATAATATAATTAAATTTAAAATTGGTTAAAAATAAATTTATAAAATTGTTAAAATTGATGTAATTCCTAGGATGTTCTTTAAGAAAATTTAAGGTATTTAAAAGGGCCAAACACTTTACAACAGACAGAACATTTGAGTTTTTTTTTAATACTGACTATGTAATTATATTGGTTTGTATTGACATAAAATGAGTAGCAGAGTTAAGAAAAGAATTAAGTTCTTTTGTGACCTTTCCTTTTGTGTGCTAAATTGTTGATAACAAGATACGCAGATTTAGATAGTGATTTTTAAGATTCTGTAAGATATGGATGATACTTCTTCTCTGTGATTTTAGGGGTCTTTTGGGTGGACACTCATTGGCAATCATGCTGAAAGAAAAAGGTGAGCACATGCAGTGGTACAATGACGAGCTTCTTCAAATGGCAAAGCAGTTGGGTTACAAACTTTTACCAGCTTTCAATACTACCAGTGGCCTTCCTTATCCAAGAGTAAGTATTTCTGAACAACAACAAAAAAGTCTGTAATCAGAGCCATTGTTCCTCACCTACTTTGAGGCTAGAAAAAAATTGTTTCCAAGTTCTATAGCAAATTTATATTGACATTTCAGTTAGTTTGCACTTGAGTAGAGTGAGAACTTAGTTTAGGCCTCTTATGTGTCACTGCACAACAGATTAGATTATGTTGCAGAAGAAAGAAACAGATGCCAGGCTAGGATTTGGGCAGACAGAATTTGTCAGCAGGTACAACTGAAGTAGTAAGAGAAAGTGTTAACTCTCTGGAGAAGGTAGTAAGAGAACACAGGACAGAAAGGGTATGAGAAGGAAGTTGAACTGGTGAAGATGAGAATGTTCAGAGACGATGAAAGCTATAAAGTGGTGTATAGTATTATACGATCTGAAAAGAGAGATTCTAAAAGAGATGGTCTAGTAAGCACTGGGAGAATGAGCTTGTAAACAGAGCCTTGAAAGATGTAATGTGACAAATAAAAGGGAAAGAGTGTTCAGTGTAGGTAAGACTTACAAGGACTGTCCATTCTGAGATTTCTCTCTGCTCTCTTGGTAGTTAGAGTTGGCAACAGAGTCAATTGAGAGAGTTTTATGTTTTTCTTCCCAAGACAGTTTTATAGTTAAAGCTGAGAAGGGGAAGCTATTGAAAATGGAAAAGAACCCTTTGTTCTGATTTATTTCATTTTTTACTATTACTGTTAATTTTTAGCTTCTTGGCAAGTCGTACAGTCATTACCAACCTTTGTTGACTTCTTTTCCTTTTACAGTTGCTATGTGAGTTGAAATTAATACGATTTTATTTCTAAGTTTTTGTAAAACCTATCAGCTCTTTTCTCTAGTTTATTGCCTCAGAGCACTTGAAAAATTAATCTTACTAAAACGTAATTCTATTAAATTACCTTCAGATGTTTTAGTGACTCCTCTTATTGTACTGAGTGTCCTTTAACTTTTCAGAATTCTTTTTGTGTTGGTGATAGATTTCCTTCCTGATGACTGTTCCATTTCTTTCAGCCAGAATATCCATCAGTGCTCCCCAAAACACTATGTTGTTGTTTTTTTTCCATTTCTATGCTTTTAGGCCTGCCATTTCTAAAACCTAGAATAACTTCTCTACAAATACACATCAAATAAGGCTTATTTTCTCCATCAAGACATCTCTGAATAGAGACACAGCCTGATATATAGCAGTGCTTCTCAGACTAGAGGTCATAGCCCATTGATTTACTCATTGATTTAGTGAGTTGTGATGAGTATCTTTTAATGAAACAAACTCATGTTAAATCTCTTATTTAAATTTCTAGTTTTGACATTTTAAATAGTTTTCCTGTGAACATCCTTTTTATTTCTTCCTGAGGATAAATTACTGGAAGAGGAAATAGGCTCAGAGTAGGGAATGCTTTCTAAGACTTTGGGTACTTATTGCCCACTTGCTCTCCAGAAAGGTATAAAATTTCAGTGTGTGTCGTTCTATTGTTGCCAGCTCTATGTTGCTTTTGCCAGTTTAATGAGGGAAAAAATGGAATTGTGTTTTAATTTTAGTATCTTTGCTTATTAGCATGGTTAAATTTGTTGATGGTTCAGTTTATCATTAGCATATTAAAATTATAAAGAAAGCTATTCTAAAAAATCTGGACATTTATTTAATTGCATTTACTTTTAATATTTTTAAGTTTTGTTATAAATGGATGTGTCGAATTATGAGGAATGTAGCATTTCTTCAGTTTTGCCATAATACAAGCAGGGAAGGAATTGAAACGTAAGATAATGAGCATTATAGTAAACAACGGAAACAAATACTAATATCCTCTGAGTGTCAAGATTTAAAAATTCTTTCTTATAAGAGGACAAGTAGACAATACTGCCCTGCCATCCTTCCATATACACGTTTAGTAAGTGTTACTGTTATCCATGAAAATTTGCTCAACCAGCCTCTCAGAGGCTTTCCTAATTGATAGTGTTTACATTGATGGTTTTTAACTCAGAAGAATTTGCTAGACCGATACGCTAATATAATACTTAGTGGTCATTTTTAAATCTCATATGTAACTCCTAGAGTTAGTCCACACTTTAATGCCATTTCCTCAGCACTTTGCTAGCTTTTCATTTAAGACCTCTTTGCTGAGGTTGTATAGATGATTATATTCATAAAATAAAGGATTAGTAGGAATTTTGTTATGACATACATATTTTATGGATTTTCCTGTGTTGCAAATACATAATGTAGATAAATTTAGCGTGGAGAATTTAAACTGTTACCTTTCAGCAATAGAGGGGTCCTTTTTGATTAAAATGTAATGAGTTCTGTGACAAGGATGCTTTCGGAAATGAGGATAAGAGCCAGGACAGACTTCTTGGAAGAGGTAGCATTTGGGATGGATCTTGAAAGATATCGAAGGAGATATGTTTCAATAAATCATGAAAAGGGAGGAGAATGACTGTGACCGTGGAGTTGTATACAGTAAAGCCTTAACGTCTAGGGGTCGATTTTACTGTGAATGTAAAATTCAGTTGACTCTGTCAGTGACATTCTGTATAATGGAATGATTTGTTCACTTTACTGCAGTTGATTTTCCACAATAAAGGAAATCAATTCCTAATGCCTGTGAGGCTCCACTCCCATAGCAGAAGTGCTGTACAGCATGCAGATTGTACCAAAGGCCAATACACATTACACAGTGAATGAATATGAACAATTAAAAAGAGAAAAAGATTCTTTTAAAAAATTTCTTTGTGACTTGAGAACACAAGACCAGGAGGAATCAGGTTCCAAATTCCTTCCAAATACAAAACCTTTGTTATACTGTGATCCCTATTTTGTCTTAAGCCTTTTAAGTAAACAGAGCAATTTGCTCCTTGTTTTTAACTTCCATGTGAATAAGTGAATGCTACTAGCAGTGCCCTCCCTAAGCAAGTCATCTGGGGCCTAGTCTAGAGGACTGGACTCTCTAAAGTCAGGATACCCATATGCAAAAAAGGCACTGAGTCCTACCTTGTTTTGTGGAAATGGCCAGCAGTGCCACCTGGGGGCAGAAATGTATTTTGAGTTTGCATTCGGAAATGGTTTAATATTATCTTAGCATACAAGATTGAATGGTACGGTTAGACTATAGATATTTGTGTTAAGAAATAGTACTTTTGCATCATTTTGTAGTGGTCATCTTGGAACAGTAAAGACTAATGTGAAGAAGTAATGATTCAAAGTGTTTCCTTTATTTTCTTAAGAAAAAAGCGAAAAATGGAAAACATTTATTCTCTATCCTGCCTTTGCTTTCTTACAGCTCCCTGGACTCTGCCATTCTTGGTTTGCAGCTACCCCCAATCTAGTGACATTTCTTCTTCTGAATTTTACATAATAGCATTTGTTGTCCCTTTGACCCTTATTGATGACTTTCCATTATTAATTATCTTCTCTATTTGCATATTGGTCTTATTTGTCCTGTCTGTCTTTTATGTTCATTGAAGGCAAGGACTTCCTCAATTTCTTTGTTTCTTACCATAATATCTACCACATAATAGATAATTGTTAATTGTTATTGATCATTTGATTGGAGTAATTAATAGAACTAACCAGAAAATATTTTCACTATTGACTCTTATGGCAAATATTCATAAAAATTACTATGTTTTACCTCAGTGTAATTAATGTAATTTATTATTAAGTTCATTATTCTTAACATCAGTTTGTGTAGCTAGAAATACAGGCAGCATAAAGGGACAGAGGATTAGCTTCCCATTTGGTGTTGGTGCAGAACTGTAGTGCAAATGGTAGAGGTAATTATTAGTTTCAGTGGGGATAGAGAGGTGCGTGCATGTTAATAGAACATGAAACATGATGTTAACAGAACATCATGGAACATGATGTAGATGTCTCAGGTAACGTTCTAGGAGGTGACAGAAATGGAGGTACTGAAGCCTGTAGGTGATCCACTCCCCATGCCTCACCTACATTTCACTTTTGTGGTTTGTTATTTCTTTTCTCTCCTTGCTTAGAAATGCCTAGTGTGTTGATTGGACACTGTTAAGGCATACCTAGCAGTTTATTTCTGCAGATAGTTGAAATACAAATTTATTTGTACTTCTCTTTATATGAGTTTATAATAACTGATCCATTATGTTTTATCTTTGATTTTTTTTCACATTGTTATCTTGAAACCTTGGCACATGCTTTCTCTCTTGTTGTTTATTTGACTGCAGAAAAAATTCCAGTTTTTATAACCAAACTAACCATTTTGGTTCTGGTTAATCCAAGTTTATAATGTAGTATTACTTGACTATCTTTGAATTATAAAAAATTACTCCTTTGAAAAATTTTCTTTGTGTGATTTGTTAGCCTGTCATGTCAGCAAGGCATTATACTCTATTTCAAAACTTTTAAAACTTGTGAACCAATTTTAATCACTTCTTAAATGTATTCCATAACTTGAATCAATTTTTGTCTAGGAAGGACTGTCTAATGCAGTATTGATTTTTTTCATAGGTTCTCATTTATGCCTTGTCTAGTTTCCTATTCTTGTACTAACTATTTCAGACTGTCCAGAAAATAAAATTGTTATAGAAGTTATTTTCTCTATGTAATTATTATGATGATGATGAATTTTGATATCATCAAGGAAGGAACTAAATTAAAACCATTTACCCATGAATATTATGTGTTTAGTATATACTTCTATAGATATTAATTGAAAGTCACAAAGATCATCTGATTGAATTTCATTGTTATGAATTATTTTAATGATTTGATAAAAAGTCTTCTTGAAAATTAGTTTCTTATTCAGAAGTCACTGTCTTGATAATCTTCTAATTTTATTCAGATTAATTTAAAGTTTGGTATCAGAAAACCAGAAGCTCGGACAGGAACTGAGACAGATACCTGTACAGCTTGTGCTGGTACCTTGATCCTTGAGTTTGCTGCTTTAAGTCGATTCACAGGAGCAACTATATTTGAGGTTTGCTTTTTTATATCTTTGATCTCTTGGGTTTTGGGCATAACTAACTATATCTTCATTGGTCAAGTATTAGGATTATCACGTGGGGAGTTCTGTGATTTTAGTGAATTTATTGTCTAAATTCAATGACATGGTTTTTAATTGTCAAAAACATGGTCATTGTGAGGTCATTTTATTAAATTTTGCATTTTGTTCACAAACTATTAAGTAAATATTTAGGTTTATTCCTCAAAAAATTTTTGGCTATATTATATGAATTTGATATCACAAATGTCTTGTGTGAAATACTATGTGTTTTATTTGTTAGACTTCTAGATGGTCTGTTACACTTCTGGAATCTTCACTAATCTCCAAAGGGAGATTATTTATTATACAGATGTTTTATAGCCCCTAAATGGTGTATTATGGATTATATATCACACTTTTTATTTTATCTAATAGTTCAGGTGTGTCATTGGAATTCAAGAATAAGACATAGCACCCTTTTTTCAAACTTGGGAGTCGGGAGAAGGTTTTTTAATTCAACAAATGGTGCACACAGAGCAAACAGTAATAGGAAATACATACCAATTTAGATTATATATTAGAATTTACATAAAATAAATTGTGTATTAGGATTTAAATAAAATAGTTTTTGTATGTATGTATGTGCAAAGTATCTTAAGGACAGTTTGATAATATTCGGTTTAATTTTTACTCTGTACCTTGTTGACTGATAATGGCCTTTCATTAAAAATGTAAATGGTCACATTTACATACCTTTTAATTAATTTGAAACTCAAACTCTCTGAAATACTGATGCATTTTCAGGTAAGAAAAGTCAGGCTCAAAGGGGATGAGGTGAACAGATAATGGGTGAATGAATGGACCTGAACTGAAATTCATGCCTTTCTGAATTCAAAACACATACTCTTTCCACTGTGCTGCTTTGTATTCATGAGTAAATCTGTTGAATCAAATTATGGTGGTTTTTTTTTTTAACTGTACAGTAATTTATTGTGAGAAAAGCAGTCTGACACAGTTGACAGAGCATTGATACAGGGTTGGCAAACTATAGCCTTTGGGCCATATCTACCCACTGCCTATTTTTGTAAAGTTTTGGAACACAGCTGTGCTCATTTGTTTGTTACTGTCTATGGCTCTCTTTGTGCTACAATGACATAGTTGAGTAATTGTGACATAGTTGAGTAATTATATCACCATAATGCCTTAAACGTTTGCTATCTGGCCTTTGTTAGGAAATATTTGCTGACCTTTCGTGTAATGAATAAAAAGATCAAATCCTCATATTAGTTATCCTGCAATTCAGTTTTAGACTGCAGTTAAATCTTTTATTTCACTGAGTCTGCTTTCTTAATTGTATGGTAAGAGTGGGGAAGTAGAAACTTTATGAGACTTACACCATTTAGTTAAGATTGTAATCTGCTTTGTTTTTAAAGATCAGCATAAATAGGTTGAATCAATAATTAAAATTGTTTTGGAGTATATATTTAAATCTCCAAAATGATAAAGTGAATCAGTGGGTTTTTCTTTTATGGAAGTACTTTTACAGAAGTACTTTTATAGAAGTACTTCAGATTCATGGTCTGAAAATTAATTTTAACTGAGAAATTCTCCTGTACATATCCTTTGCTGCTTAGGTTTTGTAAAATCTTTTAATTCAAATCCAAAAATTTGATCAGAAATCATTTTAACTTAGTGTCCATTGGAAAGAATAAATGATAAAAAGAAAAATCTTACAAAGTTAAGTTTGGTATTGTTAAATTAGTATTAGTTGATTTACTTACTTTTCATTAACAAAGTTGCATCCTTTTCAAAAGGAGAATCTATATTTCCTGTTTGATAGCATACCAACTTTGAAATTCACTTCCAATTTTCTAATATAATCCAATTTTCTAATATAAAATTTTTGCTTTGCATTTAAATGATGGAAATTATCTAAACAAGTGCATTAAGTGTAGATAAACATGGATAGTATCTTAGATTGAGATCACACTCACTAGCATTTTTGGAGTCGTTCTTTTCAATTAGAATAGATTGAAAAAGAGCAAAAATATTACTTGTAAGGAAATTTAATGTACATTATAAATGATTATCTTAGAAATTTTACTTGATTCTTAAAGTATACTGAGTCTTTGATTTTTGCTTCTTTGTGTCCTCTTGTTCAAAAACACACAGTTCTTTGTCTTTTTTTTTTAATTATAGGAATATGCAAGAAAAGCTCTTGATTTTCTTTGGGAAAAAAGACAACGAAGTAGTAATTTAGTGGGTGTGACTATAAATATTCATACTGGAGATTGGGTACGAAAAGGTAAGTAAATTGAACTTTATAAATCAAGCCTTCACATCCTTAAAATATTTGAGAAATAATAGTGTTTCATATGTTGAAATTATCTGTGGGACAGTATAATGCAGTTTCTCACAAGATGCTGGAATTTGAACTAATTGAGCCAGATTGTCTTTGGTGCCAAATAATAACACAATTATTCTGGATGATTTAGTATTCTACTTCAAACATTTGGTCTGGCATTAAAGATTCAGATTGACTTATGATAGGGTTATGTCCTAATAAACCCATCCCATCCTAACTTGAAAATACCCTAAGTTGAAATGCGGTTAATACAACTAACTTATCGAACATCCTAGCTTAGCCTGACCTACCTTAAATGTGCTCGAACATTTAGACTGGTCTGCAGTTAGGCAGAATCATGTCACACAGAGCTGTTTTATACTAAAGTATTCAGTATCTCATAATTTCTTGACTACTGAACTGAAAATCAAGAACAGGATGGTTTTCCAGATTCTCACATTAAGGTGCCCAGGTAAATGTGCTTCTTAGCCTGAAGGAGGAAGTGTTAGCCTAAAATGAATTCCTGGATGATGGGTAGCAGGGTCATTATCAATTTCTTTCCTGAAAAATGTTATGAGGATTAAATGAGTTAATTAAAATGCTTAGAACTGTGTCTGGCATATGCTATACTTACTATGACATAAGTGTTCACTAATGTGATAATAGTCTAATAAATGGTTTCACTTTTGGGAATCTAGTTTGAGGAATAATACAAAATGTGGAAAATTATTTGTTCTTAAAGATACTTAATTTTAAAAGTAGGAAACTTGGAAATAATAAGTTAAATAATAAATAAAATTATAACTAGAAAGTCACTTTACCATAGCCTCTCATTTTCTTTGGTAGTTTTGCTTTCTGTATTTATTTATCCATTGTATCCAATATTACAATGAGATTTTGAGAGAGATCACATTCATATAACTTTCATTTTTATTAAGTATAGTTATAATTGTTCTATTGTATTACTAATTTTTGTTAATTTCTTGCTATGCCTAATTTATAAGTTAAACTTCATTGTAAGTATCAGTAGGGGAAAACATGTATAGGGTTTGGTACTATTTGTGGTTTCAGGCAGTCCACTGGGGGTCTTGGGTAAAGGGAAGACTACTATTCATTGTTGGAATATTAACATATTAAAGTGTATTAGAATCATGGGACAAAGCATATAGCAATGTTATATGAACAAATAGGATATAACATTGTATGAAGAATATGATTTTTGTCTTCATCAGAGTGCTCTATAAAACAAATATAGGCCAATGGAAATATGTAAGAATATTTGTCGTGCGCGGTCCCCTGTCCAGCAGGGAGAAAGACGCGACTCGGAGGCGATCTTCAAAATGGCTCTTTAATCTTCCTCCATCTTCTCTCTCTTCTCTCTTTATTGTCCTCCTTATATACAATTGTTCCACCAATCATCTTACTACAAAGGTCAAACTGGGCCCGACCAATGGTCTTAGTGATCACGCGCGCACGAGCTCTAAAGCCGCTGTACACGTGAACATCACGGGCTGTGGCCATCCTGTTTACCCACTCTTAAAGTTCCACCTCCTCTTTCCTCCGGCGCCATCTCGCAATGGCGGACCTACCGCGCCTCACAAATATTCCTAATGAAATTGCCTTTTTTTTTTTTTAAAGATTTATTTATTTATACATACAAGCTGGGTATAGGCCAGAGGCGTGGGGCGGTGAGAGGGTTCACCAGAGACAGAGTGGGGAGCAGAACAGGCAGATCAGAAATACACTGCTGAGGGGAGCAGCGGGTGAGGCAGGAGAGGTCTGCCGCAACCATGTGGGATTCTCCCTGGCTGGGTGTTGAACTCGCATTGCGCGCTGCCGACAGCTCCACAGCGCAGCGCTCAACTGCTGCGCCACCAGGGAGGCCCTGAAATTGCCTTTTTTATACATGTTCTGTTTTCTAAAAGGCTTATGTTACATATAAAATTTTAAAAATACCTGTATTTAAATGAAAGCAATATGTTACTAATTTGAACATGTTAAAATAAAACTATTTCCTCTCTTTAGTATTGCATAAAATTTTTGTAAGTTTTATCTAAATGGTTCCTGAACGATAACTCCTGGCTTCTGAATCCTGCAGTTCTTTTTCTGTTTTTTAACCCACTTTGCAACTTAAGTGCAAATTAATTGATCATAATTAATTTTGAATTAATCATAATTCTTAGCTTATGACACTTTCATCTTTGATTCATTCATAGCCCATTTTATTTAGCACTAACACCTCCCTCTTTCTTTAAAGATAGCAAACTTTATTAAGGTATTTGATCACTTGCACATTGCATACGGCTTGCAGCAACATGTGTTAGATTTGTGTCTCTTCTTATGTAAGAATTCATCCCATACTGTTTGCAACAACATTCAGTAACTTTGGAGGACTTATATGACATAGTAATTTTATTACGCTTTTATGTTTGAGTGACAGTTTGGTTGTATGTAAGTTTCTGTTTAAGTCCTTTTCCTGCAAGCCTTTGAAAACTCAATTCTGTTGGCATCTTACATACTATTAAAAAATCTGACACTATTTGATTTTTATATCCTTATATGTGATTTAGTCACTCTCTTTGGAAGATTGAAACTATCAAACATTGAAAGAGAGTTCTGAAACTGTCCCTATAATTTGAGGTGTAAAACTTTCTTTACCTTTCCTTTTGGTATTCTGTAGGGCCTTACAATTTCAAATCTTTGTGTTTTTAATTGCTGAAAATTGTTTTGGTTTTTTTTTTTTTACATATTTTATCCTTTCATTTTGAAATTTTGTCACTGTTTTTGCTATTCCTATTAGCTAAATCACTTGTTTCTACCCTCCGTGTATCTAAGCTTATGTATATATTTTTCTCTTTGTTTTATTCTTTTGGTGCTGTATATGCCATCTGATATTTTCATTGTTATTTTTTTCATATACTTGATAAAATTTTTTATCTCATTTTGTATTGCTGATATCTTCTTATCCCTTGCATATATTTATTAGACCAATTTTAAATTAATGTGCCTGTTGCAATATTTCCTCTTCTGATATGCTCTTCCTATAGTACTTCCTTATTAAAGTCAGGCTTCTTAAATGTATTTGCCCTACAAGTTCATATTCCCTGGTCAGATCCCAGTCCTTTCCAGCCAAGGTGATGTTAGGGATAGATTCTAAAGTTTTTTTAAAATACTGATGTCTGCACCCTGAAACATTTGGATTTAATTGGCCTGAGGTATGTCCTAAGTATAGAGATTTCTAAGATTATAGTTGAAATTGTACTTTAGATCGTAATTCACCAGTCTTAGGAGTTTGAAGGGGAAAAGGTGCACAAGATAAAAGTCTAAAGTTCCTTCTTTTGCTCAGTTTTTACTCAGGGCTTCTTTGGTGCCCTAATTTTATGCCTAAGGATGCCTGGAACATACATCTGAGTTCTAGCAGATGTAGGAGGAAACAGAGACAAAAGCCAAGCACCAGCAGGTTCTCTTATTGACCCTTCCATAGTCATTCCTAGCAACCTTCTGTTCCAGGCTGAAGCCATCTACCTTTTCCATCAGCCCCACTCGCTTCCAGAGTTCTTCTTTTCTTGTTATTATCTTTCTTTGGTCCTCTGTGGTGATCTTGGAGAATGAAGTCAACAGTTGTGCTAGTGTCAGCAATTAGAATTGGCATCTCCAAAAAGTAACAGTCTTGTTTTTGTATCTGTTATAACTCTAACTGACTGACTATTGATGGGGGGTGGGTCTGATTTTTTTTCTTATAAAAATGCATAATGGTACCCTGTGTGCTTGCTCACTGTGTATTCCTCACTGAGAAAATGAGCTTAAAAATTTTTCTTAAAATTGGTATCCGACTTGTAAATGAGACCTCCAGTTTTGCAAAGTAGGATTTGTTTTTACATATGAATTATTATCAACAAAGGAACTATTATATAGTAAGTTTAATATTTCAGTAAATATGTAATTTTTACTTTAAATAGATAATTTCATGTCTAGATTAATTTTTTATTTTAGTGTATTAGTACCCTCACTTGTATCTATAAGGAATTTTTGAGACTTGTTTAATAATCACATTTATATGTATTTTCCATAGATAGTGGAGTTGGAGCAGGGATTGATTCATACTATGAATATTTATTGAAAGCCTATGTCTTGCTTGGAGATGACAGTTTTCTGGAAAGATTTAATACAGTAAGTTGATCCAATTTTGTAAAACTTTTAGAGTCAACTTAATTTGGAAGCCAGAGTTTGATAGAAATTCAGTAACATTCTGAAAAATGTATTTTAAAATATGTAGTAGTTTTTTGTTTTGTTTTGTTTTGTCAGTATTCCCTGATAATGACATTGGGCAGAGATGGGGTAAAAATTATGTATGTTTCAATAGTCAGCTTACAGATTAGTTTTGTCAGAAGTTTTCAAGACCTGCTAGTAAATAATAGAATATGTAGATTTGAGTTTTATATAATCCTTTGGATTTCCTAGTTTTTGAAATTTTTCCTACTCCTGATCACACAAAATGTGCAGGGTTTTGGAGACTTTGAGTCACCAGAATATTTATTTCAAAAGTAGTTCTGTAAATCTTAAGTCTGGATCATATCCACAAACATATCTTTAGAGAAGGGGTTGAAGGATTGAAGGAAATTGAGATGTAGCAAATTAATTAGCTGAGTTTTGAAATATTTTACCATTTCTTTGTCCGCCCACTAGTAGTATAGTGGTTAAGATATACATGGTAGGAGTTGTGTCCTGCCTGGGTTTAAATCTTTTTTTGTACCACTGGTTTTGTGATTTTGGGCAAATAAGTTATGCTGTTTGCCTGTATTCCTCATTTATAAAATGCTAATACTCGTACTGTTTGTAGAGTCAGTACTCAATAATGGTTATTAAATAAAAGATGAATTGGGGGGAAGTAATGAATCCTAGTAAGTCATCAATTGAATTCTTTAAAAAACACTATCATGTTTTGTTTATTAGATAATAGCAATGTTTTCTTGAGGTAAATGAGGACAGATTATTTTTATTTGGTTTGTTATCCTACTTTGATTCTGATAATCTGTTTTCAAAGCTGAGGAATATCTAGGGGTGATGATAAAAGAAGAGAAAGAATTCTTAAAACCATAAAAGGCAGAGATGATAGACCTCTAGTGATTAGATGGGTTAGTAGGTAGTGCTGAGAATATTTTGTTAGCTGAGAAAGGGCCAAATTTCCTAGATATAGGAGGAAAAGAAACTGTAATATGAAAGCCTCTGACTATTTCAGAGGCTGCGAGAGCATCATTAGGACACAAGGACATACTAACCACAGGCTGATCCCACAGATAGAGATGTTCCAATCTCCCCTCAGATGGTCCATATTAAATACAGTATTTAACATTCTGCGTCAGGGTTAAAGAACACAGGGCAATGTTTATATTTCAGGAAATTTTCATCTAAAATAATTTAAGTATAGTTAATTATTAACTTATAAATTCAGATTTAAATTTTTCACAGTGCTATTTAATGAAATGCTGTGTTAAGAATAGAACATCTTTGTTCACTCACTCTCATGAATGGGTATTATGCTCTTATAGCACTATGATGCCATCATGCGGTACATCAGCCAACCGCCTCTCCTACTTGACGTCCATATCCACAAGCCAATGCTGAATGCTCGGACTTGGATGGATGCTTTGCTTGCCTTTTTCCCAGGTTTACAGGTAAAACGAACTCTGCTGTATTCTCAAAACAAATGGTTATAATTAAGTGCATTTGTGATCTCTCAAATCCAACCTCCAAAATGGGGTCACACTTCAAAATTGTGTTAACGAGCATCTTTTTATTTGTATGATTACAGATAAAGTCAGCCTATAACCAATTAGGTAATTTTGTTGTTATTGTTAACTTCTAGGTCTTAAAAGGGGATATTAGACCTGCTATTGAAACTCATGAAATGTTATATCAGGTGATTAAAAAACACAATTTTCTACCAGAGGTAAGCAAGTAATCCTTGGGATTCTAATTTATGTATACTATGAATTACTAACTTAAAGGTAGAAAATGTCATTTTTAAGTCTAATTTGTTCTTTTCTAAATAGTTTAATTGTTGGCTTCTACAGTATTTTATGTTTTTCCTTTCCTCCATATATTAAGAGAAGCTTAGTTTAGGGTAAAGCTGACATTTTGTATAAAAAAAAAATCCCAATTTAGTATTTCTTTTTCTAATCCACACCATTGCAGTGTTAGCGCATTCTAACTTGTATATAAATCCACCAAATGAGAGGCCTTTTTACTTTACATATTCTAAAGTTTATTTTATAAAAATTATGTAGTTTCATTTTATGAAAATATACATTACGTGTTGACCACACATGTTGCTGGAAGAAGAATGCCAACTTTCTTCCTGATGATTGAGAATTGCTCTTCTGGCTTTTGTATATTATATTAGTAAGAAATGTTCTTGCTTACTTGATTTTGCAAGATTTCAATAGCTAACTTTTGGACTTTTCAGAAATGTACCATTAAAAATGTCCAAATTCATATATACCCTTGTCTTACCCCTACTTATTGACTGTTTTCTCTGAGATATCTAAGATTTCCACCAATTTAGAATGCTTCCTAAAATGTTTACTTTGCAAAATATAGTTTTATTGGCCTTCAGGTGTGTAGAACTGTGCGTTATAGAAAATTCATAACTCTCAGAATAAACTGAGATTTCAGCTAAATACATCGTATCGCAAAATTGAAAGGAGTTTTTTCTAACTTTTTTAATTGACTTTTTGAGTAAATTTCAAGGGACTAGCTTTATTTTTAAATAATAGCTCTCTTTCTGCAGAGGATGTGAGTTTGTTATAAAAGAAAGCATAACTAAAATAGAAATAGGAGTACAGAATTAACAAGAGGAAAAGGAGAACATGAAAAAATAGAAGTTCTGTAGACTGTTAAGGCCCATGTAGAATCACGGCCAAGTTTCATAGTTTGTTCTTACCTTCCCAGTAGCCAAATGATCATTTTAAAAAATAATTTTGTTTCATTGGTAAAAACAGCAGCCTTTGCAAAAATGAATTGTGATTTTAAGCAATGAAAATTTTCATTTTATAGATGAAAATTGTTATTGATCACTGTTTCTTGTTTATTATCTAGGTTGTGTACTGTACATCCTAGACCTGCTTGTTCACTTTACTTTTTAACGAATTTAATGCCTCTTTGTTGCTTTGTTTAGGCATTTACTACAGATTTCAGGGTACATTGGGCTCAACATCCTTTAAGGCCAGAATTTGCAGAAAGTACCTACTTCTTATATAAAGTAAGCTAATTTACTTCTCCTTTGCTGTTTAGCCCCCATTCTCTGTTGGGTATTTCACTACAGAATAGTAATTGGGTCTTCAAAGTCATTGTGTAATGTTGTAATTATTAGTTATATCACACTTTTTACTCATCTAGTCCATACGGTTATTAAAACAGGTAAGATCTGACATACAGATTTTATGCCTTTTCAAAATATGTATATAATAAATAGAAATTTCATATTCTAGAGTTGCTTTCTAGTCATGTCTCTTGCCTTCTTTTAATTAGGCATAAACGTTAAGATATGCACAGTTGGACAGCTTTTCAACTCTGTCTAGGAAATTCTATAAAAACAGATCATGACTTATTTTTTTTTAACCCAAATGTATTCTTTGTTTAATTTTTTTTCATTTTTTAAATTTTTATTCATATCTTTTACATTATTGTGTATTCCCCATAGATTACCCACCACTGATTCACCCATGAACCATCACCATAGTCCTTGTGCTCTTTTCTCCCCCATTTTGAACCCTTTCCCTCCCCCTCCCTTGCTGAATAGCTCTTTATTTGATTCTCCTATATTCCTGTTATAAGTGAAACCATTTGATATTTTTCTCTTTCTTTCTGGCTTATTTCGCTGAGCATGATCCCTTCTAGCTCCATCCATGTTGCTGCGAATTGCACGTGTTTATCTTTTTTGAATGCTGAATAGTATTCTATTGGGTATATGTACCACATCTTCTTAATCCAGTCGTCTGTTTTGGACATCTAGGTTGTTTCCATATCTTAGCTATTGTGAACAATGTTGTAATAAACATATTGGTGCATGTATCTTTTTGGATTAATGTTTCCGTGTCCTTTGGGTAGATGCCCAGAAGTGGTATTACTGGGTCATATGGAAGCTCCATTTTTAGCAATTTGAGGAACGCCATACAGCTTTCCATATAGGTTGGACCAGTTTGCATTCCCACCAGCAGTGTAGGAAGGTTCCTTTTTTCCCACACCCTAGCCAACATTTGTTGCTCCCTGTTTTTTTAATACGTGCCATTCTTGCTGGTATAAGGTGGTATCTCGTTGTGGTTTTTATTTGCATTTCCCTGATTATGAGGGATGTTGAACATTTTTTCATGTGCCTATTGGCCATTTGTTGTTCTTCTTTGGAGAAGTGTCTTTTAAGTTCTTCTGCCCATTTTTTGACTGGATTTTTTGCTTTGTTTTTGTTGAGTCGTGTGAGTTCTTTGTAGATTTTTGTGATCAGTCCTTTGTCTGTTGTATGGAATGCAAAAATTTTTTCCCAGTCAGTAGGCTGTTTCTTTGTTTTGGTTAATGTCTCTTTTGCTGTACAGAAGCTTTTTAGTTTGATGTAATCCCAGCTGTTTATCTTTTCCTTCATTATCTTTGCTTTGGGGGATATGTCCTTAAAAATGTTACTAAGATGTATGTCATATATTGTTTTGCCTATGTTTTCTTCTGTAAATTTTATGATTTCAGGTCTTATGTCCAAGTCTCTAATCCATTTTGAATTGGGTTTCGTGCATGGTGTGAGGTAGTAGTCTAGCTTCATTTTTCTTCAGGTAGTCGTCATGACTTATTTTTAGAACTAGGTTCTGTGTAGCTTGTGTACCAGTCCCTGATACATTTCCTGGCACCTAGTGGGTACTCAGTAAATATTTGATGAATGAATGGGTATGTATGGTAAAATATAAGTTATATGATGTATACGTATATTCTCCTTTTCAACAGGCTACAGGAGATCCTTATTACCTTGAAGTTGGGAAAACACTTATTGAAAATCTAAATAAATATGCTCGAGTGCCTTGTGGATTTGCTGCCATGAAGGATGTTCGTACTGGAAGTCATGAGGACAGGTAAACCAACCCTAACATCCCCTAATTCCAAGACCGTACAAATGCAACTATTATTTAAGAATCCAGAAGAACGTAATGGTTTTACAAAGGATATTGGAAGATGCAAACCTAGTTGATTTGTTTACTTTTTAAACTGTCTTGAATTAGGTTCATTTAAAATTGTTTGAAAAGTTTTTATATCATAACGCCTGGCTTATATACTGGATGCTCAAAGTCTTTTTAAATAGATGAATAAATGATTGTTAAATATCAAAACTTCGGTATTAGAAGTATTAGAGATGTTGGATTTTTTTTTCTTAGTGGTTTTTTTTTAATATTATGTAAAATGTCTAAAATTATTAAGGTGAAGATCTGGATTATGATTCATATTTAGTCAAGCAATATTGTGGTTTTTGTGTGTTTCCTATTCTGTTGCTAATTTAAAAGGCTCAGGAGACCATTGGCAGTTTCTCTTTCATTAGATACTGGATAGATATAGATGGCATGAAGTATTTAAGATAAGAAAAGCACTCTTTGGTTAATGTGACATTCACTAATATTTCAGTTATTCCAAGATCACTTATCTGGTTATTTTAACTGTCCTGAACATAGCAATACATCTCTCACTCAATGCTACAACTTACTTGCATATTTGGTTAGCAAATTTTTATTCCACAAGTATATATATCATATGCCAGAGTTTTATTAGTTTTTGAAGATTAGAGATAAGAAGGTGTTTTTTCATCATTGAATCACTGAGGACAAGCAGATGAACAGACTTTCAAATATTGTGTAAGTGCTGTGAAACATTTTAAAGGGACATGAAAACAAAAATGGGAATGTGATTGTCTTTGAAAGGTTTCTTGAGGATACCTGTGTCCTGAAGGATGAGCAAAAAATAGGAAGTAGAGAGTAGTAATAGGAATTTCAGGCAGAGGTACCAGAGGCAGGGGAAACAAACCCTGCATCACCCACTAACAGAGCTGTTCTTCAGACCTTGATTCAGTTTTTAGGTAATAGTAAATGGGACATGGGACCTCCTTCCCTGACCACAGCTGATGAGAAGTGGAGAGGTTTCTGGAAGCAGATATACAGAAATGAAAGCAGATAGCCTATGTATTTATAACATTTATTGCCAGCTTCCAACTTCTGATAAAGCATTTTTAAAGTTTAATTCATTTGGTCCTTACAGTGACCTTCTGAAGTATAATTTCTATTATAATTTTCATTTTATAGATGAAACCAAGATGCAGAGAAGATAGGGAATTTTCCCCAGGTCACACAGTTAGTCGTTAAGTCAGAGTTGTAATCGTTTTCTCTTACCCACTGTGCTCTATGGCAATTAAGCACCTGGTGAGTGCCAGATACTGTACTTAGGTGTGAGGATGGAAAGATAAATTACATAACTTTTAGTTGGTGAAGAAGGTAGCTTTGTAAAGAAATAATCACCTCCGTGTGATACATGCTATAGTGGAAAGAGGAGTAACAGGTTAATTACTGAGGAAGACGTGATTTACCCTGTTGAGAGTTTGGCTTTCTAAATGTAGCATCCTCCTCTTCCCTCCTGAATATTCCTTCCGTGACATGGTTTCTAGATTTCTTACTGTTGCTTTTGCCCCATTCTGATTGTAATCCAGTGTTCAGATTGTCTTTTTAAATACCATGTCCATACTCAAGGTGTGCCCAGTGACCAGCAATGTTGCCATCTGAATTCAGGCATGAGGTCGCCAATTTTCTGAGGGACTGCTTGATTTCCACCTGCTATCCAGTTGAGGATCACTGTTCCTCATCGCAGCAGTGTACCCCTCAGATACACTTGGGTCATACCATCATACTCTGTTATTAGATGTGCTTTAGATTTTTTTAGCAGCTTTATTATAGTCAACTCACAATGAACTGTGGCTAAATGACCTCACATACATACTTAACTGACCTGCTGGCAAATTCTTCATCCTGCTTGAGTTTTGGTTTTGTTTTTCATGATGTAAACTGAGAACTTAATCCAGCAAAATTCCGTTGTTTCAAATATTTCTATGCCAAAAATGGCTGGGATTTCATCTCAGTGTTCTGTAAGATTGCTGAACTGACCAGTTTTCAGTGATCTGCAGTTTAGATAAACATACCTTTAAAAATTTGCATCAAAATTGTTGGGAAGAATTTTACAACCATAGCATAAGCCCATGGCGTGCCACCTGAGAACTTTCAGTTCCAGGTTCTTCCCACATGACTGACTGCTTGTTCCCCTACAGAGATCTACCAGTGCTGTCATCTGTTCATCTGTGTCCACACATGGAGTTTTCAAAATGGAAATACTTGTGTTTTCCTCATAATAGGTCATCAATGGAAAGAATTTAAATGCCAAAGAATATGAAAATCTTCCCTTTCCTGACTTACCCTCCCTAAGATAACTACTATTGACAATTTGATAGTCTTCCAGATATTTTTAATATCTGTATTTGCAGCTGTGTATTTGTTACAGTTTTTAAGTACAAATTAGACTACATGACATGACACCCTTGGGAAAAACTTGTTTTACCTGTTTTTTCCAACTCATACTATAGTGATCTTATCACCTGTTTCATAATTGATTTTAGAATTTGCTGAAAATTAACATACCCTGCTCATAAGTCTACATTTTCTAGCTAGCATTTGCTCATGATAATAACTGTCAGTCCTGTATAAAATGTTGAATTATCATAACTGTATTGCGGTTGGCAGGAAGTGTTTTATCTGTTTTAAAATGGCTAACATCGTAAGTGTTCAAAGAAGTGTTGAAAATTAAAGTTTTTTTTTTTTTTTTACAAAGTAAAACATCATTTATGATGTTGGAAAGATAATGACAGGTCTGTTTCTGAGCTCAGGTGTTTGCCAGGTGCTATACTAAACACTTGACATGTAGTGTCTCAGTCGGCCTTTATAGCAGTGGTGGGTGTGCATTATTATGTCCCTTACACGAGAACTAACTGCATTTCACAGTCCTTACACACCTTCCCCGTGGGTCACACAGCTAGCCCATGATCTTCATCACTGTGTGTCACCGCTTCTTCAGTTCATTTTTTAGCAATGCTGTTTAACCTTGGATTTGATTTGTAAATGTTTATTGGCTGCCTCTGGTGTGCCAGGAATCGTGCTTGGTCAGAAGCTGAAATTATGCATCCTTTACTGCAAGTGATTTACACTTTGGGAGGTAGTAAATGTAATTAAATTTCACGACACTAATTCCATCTAACAGCTGTGTTTTTTCTGCCAGTTTTGATTTTATTAAAGTTTCTTTTTAACATGCTTATTAAAGAACTGCAACATTAAATTATTTATAAAGTTACATGTATTTCCCCCTTTATTCATATTCCCTTCTTTTTTAAATTAATATATATTTTACATCACTGTTTATTTTTGTACATTTACTTTCTCCATATTCCCTTCTTGATAGTGTTGTGTTTACAAAGTTATAACCTTAGTACATAGGATTTTATGTTGTACTTTTTCGTGTACAAAACTTTTTGTAAATGATTTCCTTAACCTTCAGAGCCTTCTTGTTTATCACTCACAGGAGTATATTTTAAATGCCATCAAAATTTGTTCACTTTATCTAGTTAAGTTAATATTGAGTCCTTAGAAATAGATTTCACCTTCATTTCCCTCCTGCTCTTGGCTCTCTGTAGAAGAAATAAAAAACTATGCTTCATCTAAGACTAGTGATCTTGATGCAATATTGACAAGATTTTGTACCTATGTGGTAGCCAATCCCTCCAGTCTTTTCTATTTCCTTCCAATATGCTTTGGAGACAGGGCTCTTCTGACTTATGAGGGATAGATACGTCTAAAATGGTTTAGGCAGACTTGTTGACCTTGACTTTGTGGCTTTCAGATAGTTGGCATTTAAATATTTTTATATTCTTAGTTTTATTTGTGACTTTTTATTTTAGAATGGATTCTTTCTTCTTGGCCGAAATGTTTAAATATCTTTATCTATTATTTGCGGATAAAGAGGACATTATTTTTGATATAGAAGATTACATTTTTACAACAGAAGCCCATCTGTTACCTCTTTGGCTCTCTACTACAAATCAAAGCATCTCTAAGAAGAACACAGTAGGTTATATTTATGGATTAAATATCTCATTCTTTTTTATTTCTTTTGTGTTTGTTTCACTTTTCCAAGTCAAAAGTAGTCCACAGCTAGAATTCAGTAAATATATGTATGGTAGGTAGAAAAGAATATTTGATGTTTTGTTTTCTTTCATTGCATCCTGTATATACTTGTCATTAAGTGTTTCCTTTGAACAAACTATAATGTTATGTAAATTAATTATTTTTATTACCATGATATTCTTTTTTATTGTAGACTTCAGAATATACAGAACTGGATGACAGTAATTTTGATTGGACTTGTCCAAATACTCAGATTCTCTTCCCGAATGACCCACTGTATGCTCAGAGTATTCGTGAACCCTTGAAAAATGTGGTGGATAAAAGCTGTCCCAGAGGCATCATCAGAGTGTAAGATGTATTATTTTATATTTGTTAATATCAAAGTTAATTCTAAGTAAATGATAGGATGTAAGGAACATAATACATTCAAAAAGACTTCACTTAAGCCAAAAATTTTGAGGTATTAGTTATCACTGATTAAAATAAAGTTAGATAGCAAAATTTATTCTGCTGTAATGACTATATTTTTGACATTTTCTGTGTATCTTTTGTTTAAGGAAATAAGTAATGTTAGACTCTGGGCAGTATGTAAAGGTTTTTACTTCTGTAGCTCATTTTTATACAATATTTTCATCGAATATTTCCACATATCTTATAGGTGTAGAACATATTTTTCTTTATAGTTTCTGTATAGTAAAAATACAGGGTGTGTTTTATTTTGCTTGATAGGATTTTTTAATAGTATTTTTTATTTTTTGGTTGTGTAATAAAATTTTTGGCTTAATGAGTTCATTTTCTTCAAAATAGTCCTATCATAAAGATCATTATTAAAAATTAAGTCTAATGAGGATTGTTATTCATTAATATAAGTATTGTTTTGCTTTAAAGTATTGGGAGAAGAATCTGCATTTTTTTGAGCCAGAAATCAATAATTAGAAATCTCTAAGCCAAATTATTCTGTATAGTTATAATCCTGTTGACTAATACTGAGCTTATAGTATTAGTAATTGCTTTTGTGTCAAGTATTGTATTTGAACTCTACACCACTTGTTAATAACCTAAATTATATGTAGGAAGATAAATGTTTCCAATTATCCCAGTTCTATTAATTCTAAAACTAGCAAATTTGCAGTTATCTAACATTTTTATTTGGCTAATGTTTTTCACTAGTTCTGATTTGTAGTTTTTAAGCCTTGCCTATAATTACTTTTAGCAGAGAGGAGAGTTTGAGGAGTGGAGCTAAACCCCCTCTGAGAGCCAGAGATTTCATGGCCACTAACCCTGAGCATTTAGAAATCCTGAAGAAGATGGGGGTGAGTTTGATTCACCTCAAAGATGGGAGAGTCCAGTTGGTTCAACATGCAATTCAAGTAAGACATTGCTACACTAATCAGATCTCATCACTGCCTTTTGTGGTCTCATTAGCTTTAATAAGATAGTACAGTTGGCTTTTAAAAAACTTTTAATATGTGGTTAAAAGTTAGAGAATCGGAATTTTTGGGCTTAGAAGTATCTTGGACAATCTTCTGATTCAGCCCCTCCATCAGTATAGGCACACTTTGGAGATACTGTGGGTAAAGTAAATAAAAAGTGAGTCACGTGAATTTTTTTGCTTCCCCATTGTACATAAAAGTTATGTTTATACTGTATTCTGTTAACTGTGCAGTAGCATTCTGTCTAAAAAAATAGTACATACCTTGCTTAAAGAAAGCTTTATTGCTAAAAAGTGCCAACCATCATCTGAGATTGGAGGGTCTTGCCTTGATGTTGATGGCCACTGACTGCTCAGGTAGCAGTTGCTGAAGTTCGGGTGGCCATGGCAGTTTCTAAAAATAAGGCAAAGGTAAAGTTTGCTTCATTTACTGACACTTCCTTTTCATGAAAGATGTCTCTATAGCATGTAGTGTTGTTAGGTAGCATTTTACCTACAGCAGAACTTCTTTCAAAATTGGAGTCAGTCCTCTCAGATCCTGCTGCTATTTTATGAACACAGTCATGTAATATTTTAAATCCTTTGTTGTCATTTCAACAATGTTACAGCATCTTCGCCAGGAGTAGATTTCAATAGCAAGAGATACTTTCTTAGCTCATGCATAGGAGCAACTCCTCACACATTGAAGTTTTATCATGAGATTGCTACAAGCTCTACTGCTAGTTCTAGTTCTCTTGCTATTTCCCCCACATCTGCAGCAACTTCTTGTACTAAAGTCTTGAACCACTCAAAGTCATCCTTGAGAGTTGGGATCAACATCTTTCAAACTTCTGTTAATGTTGATAATTTGCCCTCCTTCTCAGAATGGTGAATCCTTTCCAAAAGATCTTCATTTGACTGCCTAAATCCATCAGGGGGATCACTATGTATTGCAACTGTAGTAGATTTATGAGACATTTTTTAAGTACTCAGACTTGAAAGTGTTTTTTTTTTTTTTTTAAGATTTATTTATTTTTTGTATCCAGGCTGGGGTACAGGCCAGAGGCGTGGGGCGGTGAGAGGGTTCACCAGAGACAGAGTGGGGAGCAGAATAGGCATATCAAGGGAAATACACTGCTGAGGGGAGCAGCAGGCAAGGCAGGAGAGGTGTGCAGCGCCATGTGGAAATCTCCCTGGCCGGGCATCGAACTCACGTCGCTGCTGCCAACAGCTCCACAGCGCAGCGCTCAACCGCTGTGCCGCCAGGGAGGCCCCAGACTTGAAAGTCTTAATGACTTCTTTATCCATTGGCTGCAGAATGGATGTTGTATTAACAGGTATTAAAGCAACATCCATCTCCTTGGACATCTCCAGTGGAGCTCTAAGGTGATCAGGGACCTTTTCAGCAAGTATTAATATTTTGAAAGGGATCTTTTTTCCTCCTGAGCAGAAGATCTCAACAGTAGATCTTAAATATTCAGTAGACAAAATTGTAAACAGATGTCACCGGGCTTTGCTGTTCCCTTTATAGAGCATAGGCAGGGTAAATTTAGCATATTTCTTAAGAGCCCTGGGAGTGGTAAACACTAGCTTCCACTGAAAGTTGACTGCGTTAACCCCTTACAAAAGTGTCAGCCTATTCTTTAAAGCCAGGCTTTGATGTGTGTGTAACTATGAAAATCCTAGATGGCATCTTTAAATAGAAGGTCGTCTCATCTACACTAAAAATCTGATGTTTAATGTAGCCACTTTCATGAATTTTTTTTTCCATTTTTTTTTATTGTTATTTGTGTCTTTTACATTTTGTATTCCCCTTGGGCAGCCCACCACCAATTCACCCGTGATCCATCTCCATGGTCCCCTGTATTCTCTCTCTTCCATTTTGTGCCCTTATCCTCCCCTCCCCCCTCCCCCACCACTGAGTGTCTCTCTCC
>PVIJ01009219.1:0-24379 GCA_004024925.1 Scalopus aquaticus
ACATACAAGCTGGGGTACAAGCCAGAGCTGTGGGGCGGCGAGAGGGTTCACCAGAGACAGAGCGGGTAGCAGAACAGGCAGATCAGAACTACACTGCTGAGGGGAGCAGCGGGCGAGGCAGGAGAGGTCTGCCGCACCATGTGGGATTCCCCCCGGCCGGGCGTCGAACTCGCGTCGCCGCTGCCGACAGCTCCACAGCACAGCGCTTAACCGCTGCGCCACCGGGGAGGCCCCGAGATTGATGTAATTTTAAAATAATTAGGGAAAGAAAGTATATATTCTGGAAGCACGACTCCATAACGGCTTCTTTGCTCCTCCAGGTACAGCGCACCTGGGAGTCCTTGCTTTTGTTCTTTTCCCTCTGAATAAACTTGCTTGAACAAATTTTGCCTCTTCTGCTTACTTACCTGAAAAGTCTCTGAATTCCTTTTTATGGCTTTGCAAGACAAGAACTCGTGGTGTTTTAAGGGTTACCTGGGTGAAAAGCAGCAGCAGTAGTAATCACTGTAACAGCGTATACCAGCTACACTGCCACTGAGGACGCAGAGCACTTGGCAACCAGATCATAGGCTGGGATCCTATTGATGAAAACAGCAGAAGACACAACAGGAGATGCCTTCAGAGCTGCCGGGATGCCCCAGCACAACACTAGACAAGGGACACTCAAAACAGCAGCTACAGCAGCCAAATGACCCGACAAACAGCCACATTCGCGCAGCTAAGTGAAGTCCAGGCTCCAGGTCTTCACCTTCCCTGACAGACTGTAACAGCAGCAATACTGGGAACAGTTTCAGTCACCTGGCTACTTGCAAAGCCTCCGAACTCTCCCTCTCTGAGGTTAGCTGCTGGAAGCCTCTCCATGTCCTTCAGAGGCCCACAACAGCCTTCTGGAAAATCATCATGGTGGGGGCAGAAATAACTGACCCCAGAATCCCTGAAGATCCAAAACTGCTGACATCCTGAAAGTTGAATACCCAACACTGAATGCTGGGGTTGCTTCTGCAGCCCCTTGTATTTCTTATCAGAGTCTCCACCCCCGACCAATACTTTCTTTGCCTTCAGCCACCAGTTACAAATGGAGCCAGAACTCTCAACCTCAGCTGAGCCATCAGGTGTCAGGGGAACCAATAAAAGCAACAAACCAAAAATGAAAGAATCACCCTTTAATAACTTTTATATAGGTAGGAGCAAGAAGTCCTTTGTGTTATACCCTTCTCCCTCCCTCCCCCCAGCCTTGAAATGGAGCAGTAGTCAAAGGCCAGGTGACACAGAGCCTCCAGGATGGGTGACATCTCACTAAACAAAATACTCCAGCAGTTTTATGAACGCTGAAACAAGGGAGGGAGAGCATAAGGGGGAAGAATTAGGAATGGAAAAGTACTGGGTACTGGTTCAGGTAAGAAAAGGTCATCAAGTTTTTTGCCCTCCCTTCCCCATAGGCAAAGAAGCCTAAAGAACTCTGTCCAGGGCCTCAAAGAGAGATTTAGGATTGAGGGTGTAGTGTTAGGAATGCAAATATGCAAAGCACATGAGTCAAAGAGGCCTAAGTCCTGAACTACGAAGACTGGCAGAGGCTGCAATGCACTGGCCATGTGCCAAGTCTGCAAAGGGAGGTCAGTTATTCCCAACATGAGGCTGCCTGCCAGGTGAAGCTTTTACAATTGCCAACAGTTAGGACTGAAAAACCACCCCCAGGTTTTGAACCAGGATCCAGATTCCTCTAGAACTACTGGAGGTAAATGAATCCTGCAGCCTATCCTACTTCTGAACTTGTGTTAACCCAAGCATTTCTTTTCTTTCCAGCCAAAACTTCCTGTCCCTTGGACACAAATAATTCCAGTCATTATGTTCCACTAGCCAGCTGGTGACTCAAACCAGAAACCTCAGAACCCTGATTCTTGGCTCACACGTTACCATTTGTAGTCCATCAGTGAGTCCAAGCAGTCTGTCTCCAAAACATATCTAAGGTCCATTCCCTTTTCTCCACTTCAGCTGTCCCCACATTAGTCTTAATCACCTCGTCTCTCACTTGGACTACTTTAGTAAGCTCCTAACTGTTCCTATCGTCCATTCTTCCTCCATTTTTACATCCATCCTCCATAAAGCAGTAAGAGTGAGCATCTTAAGACATATGACATCATTCTCCAGCATGAAAATCTTAAAGTAAAATCCAATTTTCATGCCATGAGCCAAGAGAACTTATGTGATAGGTCACCTTCTTTTGCTCTAGTCTTTGTCCAGTCCAGTTTTTGTCTAGTCTTCATCTCACTCACTATA
This sequence comes from Scalopus aquaticus, assembly GCA_004024925.1. Lineage (NCBI taxonomy): Eukaryota > Metazoa > Chordata > Mammalia > Eulipotyphla > Talpidae > Scalopus > Scalopus aquaticus. The sequence goes on from PVIJ01009219.1 coordinate 2,278, forward strand.
CTCTAGCCAAAGTAGTCTTCTTGCAATTCGTTAAACTCTTCCCACATACCAAACTCTTTTCACATACCATTCCCTCCACCATCCTAATTTCCAGTCCTGCCCACCCTCTTCCTTAATTTCCTCCTTTTATCCTTCACATACAGCATAAAGATCACCTCTTCAGAGCTCCTCTCTTGACCACTCTGTCTAATAGTCTCTACTATTCTGTTACAAGCCTTTGTTTCCTCCATACTATGCTTCCTCAATTAAATTTTGTTTCAATTCATTTTTCTCCTCTCTCCTGCTGTAAGTTACAAAAAAGAAAATAGAGATCTTTTCTATGTCATTCACTGAATCTCCGGGGCCTAGAATGTTCTTATCATACGATAGGCACTCCACAAATACTTGCTAACAAAAGAACAAGGAAAGGAGTAAGTTATTACCAAATATGTACTGAGGAGGAGATGAGATACAAAATCTTAATATGACTGAGTAGGCATCACTCTTAAAAAATGAATCTCTGCTTAGAAATCTGTTGGAAAAGATGAACTCATTCTAGCTTAATGCACTTTGTTGCTTTCACCAAATAGTCCTAATTGATAGAAAGCTCATTTGTGCTCTTTCTCTGTCTATATGTTTATTTACTTATTTAATTTTCGTTTATATATAATATATATTATTATATATTGTTATATATTATGTATAATATGTATTATTTATTTATATATACACCACAGATATAAAATATATAAAGATATGTAGTATATAATATATACCTGTATATGTTAAATATATACCTGTATATGTTTATATATATATAAAACACCTCTAGACTCTAGACTATGTTCCTTTTCTTTTGCCTTCTTCTTCTTGCTTCTCTGTCATGTCCAACTTCCATATTCTGATGAGTTTGCACAGAATGGGAAGAAGTTGAAAGAGCTCAAACGAAGTTGTCAGACCCAAATAAAAAAGCTCTTATCTAGTGCTAAATGACTTACTTTTGCATAAGGGACAAGTCAAGAAAAAGAAAACTGTTTAAAGAATTTTCTTTTTTAGAAACAATTTCTTAATTCTCTATAACAGTTCTTAAGAATTCTCTTATTAATTCCCTTTACTAATGAAGGGATTTTTTTCACTAAAATTTCAGAAACTATATTACTAACACACACTAAGTACTATGTTGAATCTTTAAACAAATTTTGTTGTCAAGTAATCATGCTGGAGGCTATTTTTTTATTTTTTTTAAGATTTATTTATTTATGCATACAAGCTGGTGTACAGGCCAGAGGCGTGGAGTGGCAAGAGGGTTCACCAGAGACAGAGTGGGGAGCAGAACAGGTAGATCGATGGAAATACACTGCTGAGGAGAGCAGCGGGCGAGGCAGGAGAGGTCTGCCACGCCATGTGGGAATCTCCCCGGCCGGGAGTCGAACTCGTGTTGCCGCTGCTGACAGCTCCACAGCGCAGGGCTTAACCGCTGCGCCACCAGGGAGGCCCTATTGTTTTATTTTTTAAACTGACCTTGGAGGTGTTTTCAATTGGGAAAATATGTCTCATAGCATCTCTTATGTTGAATTCTTTAAGAGGTTCTGTTGAAACAGCATAAAAATCTAAAGGAATATTTCTCAAATCATTCACTGTTCAAATATCAGCTCAGTTTGGCCCTATAATCCACTTTCCACATGGTCTACATGGGGTGCAGAGTTCACAGATGACTCATCACTTCCCGTGAAGGGCCTGGGTGACCCACTGTTCCCAGAATGTACAAGAAATGAGCCAAAACACTGAAAGTCTGCTTTACCACCAGAGGGTGTCCATTCCTTTTCTCCATTTTTAAAGCTTACATCATAATGCTGACTCATGCTTTCAGCACAAGGGCAGGATTTGACAGCTGAGGTTTTTTGCCATATGTGGGACTACACTTCTAAGAAGTCTGGGTAATTATCTTATTTTCTGGTTAAATTAGATGAATTTCTGAAGAAATCCTTTCCCACATAATGAAATCTCCCCCTTAAAGTTGACCTTCTCTTCTTTCTTTTGTAGTCATTATTGCAGCACTGCCAAATGGTGATACAATTTCTCTCTGTACATTCTCTTTATATTGTTGCTCTAACAAATTACCACAGAATTGGTAACTCAAAAAAATACAAATTTATTACAATTATGTAAATTAGAAGTACAGCATAGGGGAAGGCTGGGTTTTCTACTGGAAGCTCTAGATAGAATCAGTTTCTTTGCCTTTTCTGGCATCTTGAGACCACCTGCATTCTTCGCTCACGCTCCCTTTCCTTCTCCATCTTCTGAGGCAGCAACCGCAGACTGATTCTTTCTTACATCACTCTGACCTTCTTTCATATTCCCATCTTCCTATGACTCACTCCTGCTCCTCTTCCATTTTTAAGGACCCCTGTGATTACACTGGGCCCACCCAGACACTTAAACATAATGCCCTCTCTTAACATCAGCTGATTGTAACCCTAATTTATCTACAACCTTACTTTCCCCTTTTCCATTAAAACAGAAGAGTAAGGTAATATAGTAAGGAAAACCAACTTTTCATCATATTATTTTAGTCCTGGAATCCTATTGAGCTTTGAACTACTTGTATCCCTTGAATTTTTCTTTGCATTTTTCATTAGCTAAGATGGTTATGATGTTGCTCTTTAGAACCAATGTGAGTTGAATACTTGCCTTTTGCAACTCTGAGTTCTAGTTCACACCCTAAGTCTGGTGGAACAGTGCTTTGGGAAATCAAGAACAAGGTTTACAGCTACATTTGGACTGTATGTTACTAGGAAAGCAAAGCAGCATGAAAATAAATGTTATAAGAGAATAAGAATTGAAGAATGAAGCAAGAGTAAAGCAGCAGTTCTAAGCAAGAGAGTGGGTGACTCTGGAGCTAGAGATCAGCATTTACACTCCACTATTTTGGAATTAAACGTGACCTTCAAAACCTAGAGAAATTGGGAACGCTCTGATTTTAATAATAAATCAATATAACACAAATGAAATATGATATCTCAGAAAACTGTCTTATAGGTCCAACCGTAAAGAGCTGACTCATATAGTCAGCTTCCCTAAACAAACTATGAGTCAACAAAGCACGGAGGAGAAAGTCTGAAAGAGACCTGAAAAACAGAATTGTAACTGCCCTTTTAAGTGCCATGACTGAAAACACACCAAGAAGCCAACTTGATCTTCTACTTGAAGTACTTTCATGGAATGGCTTTACTTATCACTTCATTTCAGTTCAACATTATTCAAACAACCTTAATGTTACAATTTTACATCCCATGTAGTTTTCCATTAGCACTATTGGGAGAAAGGTAGAGTCCAGATCAAAACCATTTGAGAGTGGAAAGTCAAACTGTACCAGGGAGGCAAGTCCAATCTGGATGGTGCCAATTTGGGGAAAGAATGTGAAAATTGGAAGTGGGGTGCTGGTGAGGGGGTGACACTTTCTGAGTCAGAGAGAGAGAGGAATAAAAGTTCAGGTTGGAAATGAACAAAAAGACTTTGGTAATTGTTCTAGTCAAACTGGGGAGGCTTGTGTCTGGCTTTGTCAGGTAGTGCTCTCAGGAAGGAGCTGGTTTAAAGCAGGATGCCCAGTGGACAGGAACAGGACTTGCTTCTCTTCCTTGTAGTTTTCTGCAGAAGACTAACTATCCACTACAGCCAAAACCATATCTTCATTGATATTGAAAATATTAATTTAAAAAAGTCTCCCATTGCCCTAAAACTCTACTCCTTTAATAATGCAAATGTCCATGAAGAGAGTTAGTACATTAAACTTTATCACTCATACAGACATTCTTATGGAGAAATTTTCTTTTTTTTTTTTTTAAAGATTTATTTATTTATGCATGCAGGCTGAGGTACAGGCCAGAGACGCAGGGCGGCGAGAGGGTTCACCAGAGACAGCCGGGAGCAGAACAGGCAGATCATCGGAAATACACTGCTGAGGGGAGCAGCGGGCGAGGCAGGAGAGGTCTGCGGCGCCATGTGGGAATCTCGCCAGCTGGGTGTCGAACTCGCATCGCCGCCGCCGCCGCCAACAACTCCACAGTGCAGCGCCTAACTGCTGCGCCACCAGGGAGGCCCAAGAAATTTTCTTTTTAAAGTCAAAATTACATGTCCTTCTAAAAGAACTTCATTGTTTTTTACTAATTTCCCTAACTTTGAATATGAAAATTTTTTTGCAAATCAGTGAAGAACTCACTCTGGGGATAAACAATATATGCATTTTTTATCATTAAAAATGCATAAACCTGGTCCTCCCTAGTGGCGCAACGGGTTAAGTCTCAGCCTCTGAAGCTATCACAGACACTGCAGCACGAGTTCAAACCCCAACCAGGGAGATTCCCACATGGCACAGCAGACCTCTCCCGCCTCACCTGCTGCTCCCCTCATCAGTGTATTTCAGTCAATCTGCCTATTCTGCTCCCCACTCTGTGTCTGGTGACTCCTCTCACCACCCCACACCTCTGGCCTACATCCCAGTTCTTGTATAAATAAATCTTTAAAAATTACATAAACCAGGATATGCAATGTGCAAAAACTGGATTTTACACCATGATTTTTATGACAGCAATGTATGTGACTATAGGTTTACAATTAATAAAATTATTTAGGTCTTAAATAAATATCTTTGGAGGTATTTGTTTTGGAAAGAATGGCATTAATGACCAGTAGGCAGACTGCCAGGTTTCAGAACTACTTTTTGGCCTTGTTTCAGTACCTACATTATCATCTGCTTATTTAGTTTTCCACAGAACAGAATTTGCATTACCAAACTTGGATAATGTCGCATGCACCCCTAAAGTAGGTGAAACACTAGTCTGCCAGAGCTATAAAATTAGAAAGCTATTAAAATCATACAAAAACATATTCATTTTCACAAGTTTAAAGTTTTATTTGCAAAGCATCTGCCTACACTTACAATGAATTATTGAATGAATTATTGCTTACTTCCCCTGGCCTGCTCAAGTCCCCGGTTTTGCTTTCTTCCTCTCTCTTCCCTTCTCCCCAGTAACCTCAATTCCCTCCTTAAGGTACGTTAACACCTTCTTTTTACTTTTAATTAGATGAACATATGTACAAGGGCATTCCTGCCTCATTATTTTTCAAGATAATAGGGGGGTTACAAAATTCTCTGCATTTCCTTTTCTTAGTAAAAATGTATCTCTACAAATCAATTGACAGAGTGCACTCATTATTTTAAATATATAAAATTCTGTGTTTCTAAATAGTCTATGGTGTGGATATGCTATAATTCAGTTAATTATTTTCCCATTAATGGACATACACTTTGTTTCCAAATTTTTGTCCCTACAAAAAATACTGCAAATGAAAGTCCTTTTCTGCATGTTCTTCTGTATATGTTCTTGTATGTCTAAGAAGTGGCAGGAGTGAGTTTACTAGAAAAAAGTATACATGTTTTTCATCTCAATGGATACTGCCAGAATGTTCCCAGTGGACTGTGATGAGTGAGACTTTTCTGCACACACCTCTATAAACTGTAGACATTACTATTCCTTTCAAGTATTACATCTTGATAAGAAATGATTGTTGGGTTTTTAATATGTCTTTATTAATTTAATTTAATTTTTAAAAAGATTTATTTTATTTATGCATACAAGAATTGGGGTCTAGGCCAGAGGAGCAGGGGAATGAGAGGATTCACCAGAGACAGAGTGGGGAGCAGAACAGGTGGATTGACTGAAATACACTGCTGAGGGGAGCAGTGGGCGAGACAGGAGAGGTCTGATGCACCTTGTGGGAAGCTCCCTGGCTGGGGATCAAACTGGCGCTGCAGTGGCTGCCAATAGCTTCACAGTGCTGAGACTTAACAGCTTGTACCCTCTGGATCAGAGTTGCATTTCCTAATAGGATACTAAATAAGACATGTGCTGACCTCTTTACCTCTGTTCTAATTCAGTTGTTGCCTAGACCATTAGCATAATTTTCCATGAAGTGCTCTCTGAATCTTTGTAGATCTACACTGACAGACAGGTATCCAAGTTGGGTAAAGATTCTTGAGTGAGTTGTTGTTGTTATTATTATTATTATTATTTTGTTAGTTTGTTTCCCTTAGAACTCTGTGGGTCTTCTTTCATTCTAACTTCAGGTTTTTAATGAGCGCTCTGATGCCATATTTTTCCATCTTAAATACCTTCTTAAATAATTTTTTCTTTCCAACAGATTCCCAAATGAGTACTTTTGATACTTTGTTATTTTACTTTTTTAAATTTCTATATATGTATTTTACATCATTATTCATTTTTGTACATTTTGCTTTACTTTTGATTCTTAAACCTCAGGAATTTTACCAGGATATACTTGTGTGTAACTAAGTAGACATTTGTGTTCCTTTTATTATTTTTTAATCAATCTCATTGGAATTCAATAATGCCTTTCAATCTTCAGATTTAAACAGTTCTTTAGCTCAGATACCTCTTTTCTTGTGTACAGTATTATTAATTTTTGTCCTCTAGTATGTTATGTATATGTTCCATCTCCTGTGTCTATCTTCCATGTTTTTATTTTCTCATCATTCCTATAGTTTTTTCCCTTCATATTTTAAAATCTTTCTTCCATTTTCCAGAGCTTTATTTCAACATTACCATCCTTACTGTTTCCCAGGAATTCTCTTCCGTGCTGTAATTGAACTTCGTTAAATTTTCTAACTTCAGTTACGGTTCAGGTTGTCATCTTTCTCCTGCTGCAATTTCTGTTTGGCTAGGTATCTTCTGGTGTATTTGATATCTAAGACAAATATATATTCCCTCAGAACTTTGTGTCTGAAAACAATGATAAACATTTATTAACTCTGGAGAATTCAAATGGAATAAAGAAAAAGGAAAGAAAGTCAAGAAAAGTCTAAAAAAAAAAGTCTCCCTTTTACCCCAAAACTCCAGGTCTACCTGCCTTTTACAGTTTAAAAAAATTTTAAACATTTGGCAAATCAAAAAAATTTGAGGAAAAAAGTCTAAGCATAACCTTTTTGTCTGGAAATACAGAAATATAATAAAGATACCAGAGACATATCTTTCACCCAAACTCCTTAAATAATAGCATTTTGTCATATATAGCTTATTATCCTCTCTCTTTACATCTATGGATGACTGACAGATATACTTTTTTTTCTGAAAAAATCTGAAATTGTATTATAAGTATGGTGTCCCTTTTTACCATTAAATACGTTGGTGTGTGTTTCTGGAAAACAAAGACATTTTCCTTTAGAACAGCTTAATTCTAGAAATCAAGAAATTAACATCAATATAATACTATCTAATCTATAGGTCTCATCCAAATCGCATTAATTATTCCACTAACAAAGGGAAAAAATCTTTTTCCTGGTCCTCGATCAGATCAAAGATCATATTACTCGGCATGCCTCTTCAGCTTCTATTTCTCTGGAAGAGTTCCCCAGTCTTTTTTTTTTTTTAAGGATAATATTTTCATAAAATTACAGATAGAATATTTTGACATAAAATTATCCCTCTTGTGTTTAATATATCTACATCTTCTATCTCAGTGCATACATATCTTTGTCATTCATTTTATTGACTGCACAATACAGTGATGATCATTCAGGATGATTTAGGTTATGCTATAACAAACAACACAGGAATCTTATTTACTGTGTGGAAGTCCATCATTGCCCCCCTGAAGGCTCAGTGTCTAGCAGCTACCATCTAGTGATTCTCCCTCCAATGTGTTTCTCCAATTACTGCCCTAGAGGAAGCATGAAGGCTCTTCCTCATAAAATGGATTCTTAAATGACTTCACAAATCTCAGGCCAAGCAAATCACATCTGCATGCCCATCTCTAAATGAGCAGGGAAGCATATTCGTTCTGTACTCAGAAGGGGTCAAGAGTATTGGTACGCCTAATAAAATCTATCACACATATAACTGAATGGAAATACCACAATTTAAATTGACATTTAGATTGCTACTTTTTTCAATGTTCATGTCACATTTTTTTAAAGATTTATGTATTTATGCACACAAAAGCTGGGGTGTAGGCCAGAGGTGTGGGGGATTCACCAGAGACAAAGTAGGGAGCAGAACAGGTAGATTGACTAAAATACACTGCTGAGGGGAGCAGTGGGCAAGACAGGAGAGGTCTGCTGTGCCATGTGGATTAACCCCCTGGCCAGGAATTGAACTCATGCTACAGTGGCTGCTGATAGCTTCATAGTGCTGAGACTTAACCCCTTGTGCCACCAGGAAGGCCATCACATTTATTTTTTGCACACTTGTTTATCTACAGTATAAAGTCTAAGAAATACATTTGCATAAGCACAGAAAATGCATGTCTAGTATTTTTTTTTTAATTTATACATACAAGCTGGGGTACAGGCCAGAGGTGTGGGGCGGCGAGAGGGTTCACCAGAGACAGAGTGGGGAGCAGAACAGGCAGATCAGAGGTACACTGCTGAGGGGAGCAGCGGACGAGGCAGGAGAGGTCTGCCGCACTATGTGGGATACTCCCCGGCCGGGCGTCGAACTCGCGTCGCCGCTGCCGACAGCTCCACAGCGCAGCGCTCAACCGCTGCGCCACAGGGGAGGCCCAGCATGTCTAGTTTTCATATCAAGGTTGCCATTTTGAGTTATGTGCAAGATGAAATGTGCAGAGGAAATCACACAAAAGACAAGAGAGAGACAGAGACAGTAAAACAAAGGCAAGAAAAAAGATGGGAGAGACAAAGAGAGCAGATTTGAAGCCTGACCTTCCAATCATGGGCCCTTTTAATTGTGACTGTTCATGTCTATTAAACTCACTGTGTTTTCATTAAACCCTTGTTTTCACTTTTGCCTGTTTGAGTGGATTTCTATCCTGGCCATAAGTGACACCAGACTTTGAAGTGGACACAGAGATGGATTGATCTTTACTCTCATTTCAATTTTCAACCTAATAAAGAGTTGGGTCAGAGAAAGGGTTGAGCACTGAATTAGTTACCCAGTTCTAGTGAAACCAGGGCCCAGAAGTGTGGACTATAGGGCAAGACAGGTGTTATCCCACTGCCTCTTGAGCAGCATGAGCCATTGGAGAAACGTGGTGGTTTTCCCCTCCAGTGCCAAAAGTTGCTGCCTGTAGGAAACCCCTTCCTCAGGTACCAGTCAGGTTAAATGGTCCAATCAGTAGGTATCAATGAGGGTGGGGGGACACTGAAAGAGAATATAAGGGAGTGCAGGATGCATCTTGGGATCCCCCAGACTCTGGGACTCCTCCATCGCTGTACCTGGCCTCAGAAAGAAGACGGCGCTTCCAGCAGCTGACCTCTGAAGAGAGAGAAGCCAAGGAGTTTTTCAGCAACCTGAAATCAGCAATTCTACATCTGGTCCTGTTGCTACCACTGAAAAGAACACCAAAGACCCTGGGCCTGGTTTCATTGATCACCCAGCATTGGGTGTCTCAAAGAGCTGTTTATCTGATCAGCTAGCATTGTCTTGGTGCTTCTGTCTCTGTTGTTTGCTCCAGTGTCTGATGCTGTTCATCCCAACCTTCGGACTGTTGCTGTGGGTGCCTGCAGCATCCTCTCAGGGGCCCTACTTGTGAATGCTTCTGGCTGCCACTGTGAGTTGGATCCTGGCCCTCTGCTTGCTGGCGAGCCACATGCTCCCGGCCCTTGTTGGAAGGACAGTGCCATCTTGGATGAGGGGCCTTTTGTCTGGGACTTCTGGCACAGTGGACACTATTTGATACAGGGAAGAAAGGGGCACTAAAACCAGTCAAGGACATTGCCCAAATAGTTTACCGATCTTCACCTGTGCACACAATTGCAAGACTACTAGTCTCAGGGAACAACAATGATAGGATTTATTTGACAAACCAGGGAAAAACAAAGAGTTTCTGAGGGCAAAAATAGCTCTTTACCTCACCCAAAACAGTGTCTAGTCTTTTTAAGTTCAAACAAAAAGCAGCTGAAATGGCATTTTCCCACCACTGAGGACACGGAGCTCCTCTCCCAAATGATAGCCATGTGCTCAAGATGGCATGAGGCAGCCAAACTGTAGGCCAGGTTCCAACTCACAAATTCAACAGAAGACATGACAAGAGATCCGCCCAGAGCTGCTGAGATGCCTCAACACAGCACCAGACCAGTGACACTCAAAACAGCAGCTGCAGAGGCCAAATGGCGCAACGAACAGCCACACTCACATAGCTCAATGAGGCATCTGGCTCTGGGTCTTTGCCTTTTCTCCTTGGCTGCAACAACAGCAAAACCAGGAACAATTTCATTTTGCTTGGCTACTTGCAAAGCCTCTGAACTTTTCCTCTCTGAGGTTGGCTGCTGGAGGCCTCCACCTTCAGAGGCCCACAACAGCCTGCTAGAAGATCAGTGCAGTGGGGGCCAAAATCTGCTGACTCTAAATGCTGAAGATCCGAAAACGCTAAATCCCCAAGACTGAATGAATCCACGCCCCATTTGCAGTCCCTTATACTTCTTATCAGGTGCTCCACCCCAAACTGTGATACTTTTTAGCATTTTCCCTGGGGCTATCTATCCTCACCAAAGCCCCTCCAGGGGGCACCACCTGTAACAGTCTATGGCTTCAGCCACCCATTACATATTTAGGGTGAGGTAGCCAGTCCTCTGTGGCCCTAGAAACTTTTCCCCCTCTTTGTTAAATAAACCCCATTGTTGTTGTTCCCTGAGCCTGAGTGGTCCTGCACTTGTGTGTGTGGGTAAAAACCCAGTGACCTGTCCTCTATTGGGCACTGTCCTTGCATGGCGATGGCACCCCTCTTGCTCTGTTTCATCAAGACTAGACCAATGTTTAATGAGTGGAGCTGCTTTTAAATCTAGTGTCAATGGTTGATGGGAATGATCTTCCTCAGATCTGCAATAAGAATACATTCCAGGAAGAGTCTTGCTTTCAAATTCCATCTCTGCACTTAGAGTAAATTCTTTTCATTTCGAAAAGCCCAGCTCAGATTTCACTACCTTTATGAAGCTCGACCAACTGCTACCAGTCTTCATCCTGAACTCCAGCTTCTCTAAATTCTTTTAACACATGACATACAAGTTAGACTACATTTGATTCATATTGTTCTGTTTACTATCTCTAGAATTAGATATTAAATTCTTTGAGTGGAGGGAAAATATATTTATTTTTAATTTCCTACAGAATCTAGCACATAAAACACTCAAAAAATGTAGAACTGTTGACTGATTAATTTGACATAAATTAGGCAAGCCTTGTTAACTTGAATATATTTGTAAGCCATAGATAAAATGAAGGACAACTTAGCTAAAACTAACATGTGGTTTCCATTTGCCAAGTTTCCCAAAGAATATAGATTACTACTTTATTGATATAACTGCAGCAATTATGAAAACTGAGAGCAGATACATATGCATGCCATTTTAGTAACTACAGATTATTTTCTTAGACTTGTATAAACCAGACCTAAGTGAGCCTAACTATATTCTGTAAGTATCTTTACAGAAAATGCTACTCACTTTATAAGTAATCACATTACATGTACATTTATTTTAAAGTATTGGAACCCTGTTTCTCTCTATCTTGGATAATCATCCTACAAATGTCGTATATCATTCCCACACATTTTCTTGTTTTTATCAAATTAGTATGTACCCAAAATAATACATGCCATTACCGTACATGTATGTGTTAAATGTTATACTCTACTTATTTTTTAAAAACCTCCTTTTTTTCTTTTTTGCAATATATAATTTATCTTATGTTAATATGGGAGCTCTAGATTGTTTATTTTTACTTCCAAGAACTTCATTTTAGTAAATTAATTTTCCTGTTGATTTGTTTTTGTTACTTTCAATTTTTCCCAGATTCAAAAAAATGATGCAAGCAATATCTTTTATTCCTGTCTACTTCTGCACATATGTAAGACTTTTTCCATGGTATATCAAGTAAAATTACTGGGTATGTATATCTTTAACACTGATAATGCAAAATAGCTTTTCAAAATTTGTGTTACCATTTTGATTCCCACCAGCAATACTTTAAAGTGTATTGCTCATCCCTCCACCCCCCATCCTCTTATGCTTAGTATTAATCTAATCTGTCACACTCATAGACTTCAATAACCCAAGAAAAATCCTGATCACTGTATGGTTTATGGCCATTAACATCTTATGGCCCACAAGGTGGGAGGCTTGATCATTGCAATCAGAATAAATTACATGGGAATGCAAACAGCAAAATCCAAATGTGGAAACCCTACAAGTAAAATCTAACAACTCAGGGCCTCCCTGATGGCGCAGTGGTTAAGCGCTGCGCTGTGGAGCTGTTGGCAGCAGCAACTCGAGCGACTTGAGTTAGATGCCCGGCCAGGGAGAATCCCACATGGCGCGGCAGACCTCTCCTGCCTCTCCTGCTGCTCCCCTCAGCAGTGTATTTCTGATCTGCCTGTTCTGCTACCCACTCTGTCTCTGGTGAGCCCTCTCGCCACCCCACGCCTCTGGCCTGTACCCCAGCTTGTATGAATAAATAAAATCTTTAAAAAAAAAAAAATCTAACAACTCAGCTTCTTCCAGAACTAAGTTATAAACAAAAGGTGGGATAAGAGGAGATAAAGGGGTACATTAGAAGAAATTTAAAGGATGTGTGTGTATATATGTGTTTTATATATATATATATACTTTATATAAAGTATATATATATAAAGTATAAAAAGTATATATAAAGTGTATATGTAAGTATATATTTATATATATATAAAGTATATATATTATATATATTATATATAAAGTATATATATATATATACACACTATATATATATATATATACTTTATATATATATACTTTAAAGCAAGCTAAATTATAGGGTTTAGAGATGACTGTTGGATGATGAGATCATAAATAAAGGAAGGAAATTGAGATCATACAAGACAAGATGTGGTTACTTTCAGGTAAAAGGGAAAGGACTGGTATTGGGACAAGGTAAATAAAGGACCTTTGGAGTGGCAGATTCCTCACTTTAATCAGGACTGATACTAAATACCAGGCAGATAGTTTTCTTGCAGACAGATGGGAAGGTAGAAGACTGCATAGAAATATTTCTTCTGGTCACCTTGGCAGTTTCTTTTATAGCATACTTTTTGGATAAAAAAAGAAAATCAATCTTACCACCTACAGCAATAACAAAAATGGCAGCAAAATGATTGTGGTTTTTAATTTCTTCCCCTTGCCGCAGTTTTAGTTTGTCCCAACACTATTGGGTTTATTAGAAATAACTATCAGGGTGCTTGACTTAGAAAATATATTCTTTGTCTTCTCTGTCTTTTCTAATTGTATTAAAGTTTCTTTCCACAAAAAAATAACTATCAAATCAATAAAACCACAAAAGTTAAGATCAGTCTTATAGGAATCCTAAACACAGTTGCAATTCACTTTAAATACGTAGTTTGTGCATGTTATATACATAAATATATAGTAAGGTTATAACTCATATTTTGACTTATAAAGAAATAGAATATTAGTTTGTTGACTGAAAAGACTGAAAAGGTCATAGGAGCAATAGTCAACCATTTAACTGAAGGATAGCAATAAATACTGTGTCACTTGTTTTTCAGTAAAAACATTTCTTTCCTTGTAATAAAAACGGATTTTATTGTGACATAAAAGTAATATAAAACACATACTTTTTAAAAAGTTAAGCAGTAGAAAGAAGTATATAGAAAAATGCTAAAAATCACCCGTACTTTCTCCACCAAGAAATCTATATACCTGAACCTTTCTCGTTGTTTAAACTCAGATGCACACACACAGACATGCAGAATTTCTCCAGTGACAACAAGGACTCTTAGGTGTCTTGGTCCTGAACAACAGAAATTTATATTTTTGCTTAACAGTATGACTAGCATTTTATACACAAGTATTTGTTGAAAGAACTTTTAAAAGTCACGAGCACTTTGATGACTAAAGGAGAAATGTGCCCTAATCCTTGAAAGATCTGGGATTAATTATGCTAAGACAAAAAAACATGCAGCATTATTTGTAATAGCTAGGACTGGAAGCAGCCTAAATGCCCATCATTGTACTAGACAGCCATAAGGAAAGATGAAACATAGTCGTTTATAGGAAAATGGAGGGAGCTGGAGGGAATTGTATGTAGAAAAGCAAGTCAGAAAAACAAAGACAAATTCCAGATATTTATGTAACATATGATTTGATAAAGCAAAAGACTTTTAAAAAAACTAGTACACATTAATAAATACAGTGAGTGCTCTGAGGTTAAGACAGAAGGAAGAAAGGACAAGGAGATATAAGGGATGACAGTGAGGGAAATAAAAGAATGTATTTGCTAGCACACTAGCAAAAGTAGGCAATAATACTGCAGCACTGTTCATAATTTGAAACCCAAAACAACCTAAATGTCTATCAATAAAGAATGAGTTAAATAAATGCAAACATCTGTGCAACAGAAATACTACATTGATGCTTAAAAGAATTACATATACTGAAGATGTCCAAGATTTACAAAGATTAGAAAAAGCAGATTGCAAAAGAGAACCCAAATAAGACCCCACATGTTGAAAAAAAAAGTGACTTCTTAAGAGAAGAATTATTATTTTTACTACTTCTACAATATCTAATTTTTTTCAATTAGTATTGTTGTGCCAGCAAGGCACAGTACAGGTTCCCTATCATTCAGGCAGATGGGGCAAGGAGGAATCCTGGAGCCCTCAGTGGCTTTTGCAGGATTTTAATCATCTTTTTGCAGTGAGGCAACCAGGTACAGGGCAGGCAGGGTGGCCTGGGGGCTGGGAGACGTGCCAGGCTCCCAGCCCCCACAAATCTTCACTTTCTCTGGGCTTTCTGGCATAATTTTGGGGTCTCTCTGCTGTTGCAGCTTCTTTTGCTGCTTCTGCCATGTGCTGTGTTGCAGCCCTTATAACCTTGGCCTCCAGGCCCAGGTAGGCCCACTCACGCACATGCACGCCACACTCCAGGCGTCACCACAAGGCATATGTGCAAGATTGCAGGTGTCTATCATTAAATCTAATGGTGGTAGGGCAGAAAATCCTGATGCCTGCTTCATTTACCCTACAAGTATATATTACTTTAAATTAAAGTTCATAATCATACTTCAGCAACTTATTTTTTAATAAAGCCAAACTATCTTGTATCTAAAAAACAAACACAGGCCTACCTGGTGGTGCAGCGGGTTGAGCGCTGCGCTGTGGAGATGCTGGCAGCTGCAGCGTGAGTTTAATGACCTGCTGGGGAGATTCCCACATGGTGCAGCACATCTCTCCTGCCTCGCCTGCTGCTCCCCTCAAGCAATGTGTTTCGGTTGATCTGCCTGTTCTGCTCCCCGCTCTGTCTCTGGTGAACCCTCTCACCACCCCACACCTCTGGCCTGCACTCTAGTTTGTATGCATAAATAAATCTTTAAAAAAAAAAAAACCAAAACAAACAGTTTGGTTTGCAAGGGCTTATATCTAAAAATAATCAGTCCAGCGTGGAAGTCTCCATATTGGTGGGCCTGGGAAACTATACATAACCAGAGAAAGATGACTCTACTATTGTTTCACTAATGTCTAGAGTTCCAAATTAATTTCATTACTTTACTTTGAGGGACTCTGGTTTCTGAAAAACAAACAAACAAGCAAACAAAAAACCAAACACCTCTGAGAAAGGTAGTGGAGCATTATGGATTAACGCACTACAGTCTTTGGTACCTATCAGCTTCTTCCCAACTTGCAGATAACTAAAAAGAATTTTTCTTTTAGAGTATAGGAACAAAATAGTCATGACCAGAAGGGAAGGGGGAAGGGAGCTGGGTAAACCAGGTGAAGGGGGTCAACTGTATAGTGATGGGTAGAAACTAGAATTCTGGTGGCAAACATGTGGTGTATGCAGATACTGATTTATAATTCAGTACACCTGAAATCTACTGTTCTGCAACCATTCCAGGCCGGGTAGGTTCTTCATTGGTTCAGGCAGGTCCCCCTGCGAATCCCTGTATGCTCTTTCCTCTCTTAGCCTTTCTCTGAAGCTCTCCACTGTACCCTGCCTCTTCTGCCTAGTCCTCTGCTGCCCTCCCAGCCCCTCAACCCGGTCTCCCTGCTCAGGTGTGCCCATTTACCCTATACCTACATAATGCTATCAGTAAACCTTTTTTTTTTTTTACAGTTTTGATAAGATAAAAGAATCAAAAGATAAAATAACAAGGAGTATGAAGAAACCGTAGAGGTGTGTAGAGGTAAAAAGCAGGGAAAGGATGCTAAAATTTTTAAGTTTCTTTGAGCAGGAAGCACATTTTGTTCATCTTTAAGCATACAGCTTGGCACATTACAGCCACCACCACCACATTACAGCCACCAACTATTTTATCCTATTCAATATGCTACCTTTATGTTTTAATAACTCATTGTTAATGCTGGAGGCCAGCTCCGGGCAAAGTTTTTGTCAGTTCCGAGAGTGGTGGAGAAGGCATCAGTGAAAGGAGGGAAGGGGAAGGGGAGTGAGAGACAGCACACGTGCCAAAGAGTGATCAGGCTCAGGCTGCTCTGTTTATTGCCTCATCAGCGGGGGTTTTTATACCATAAAATTGGCTAGCAGGCATAGTTTCTAAAGATAATGATTGATACAAAAACGAGGTAAAAATAACAGGATACATATTTTTGTTAAGCACATGATCGATTACATTTTGATTACAATCGGGAGGTTTCTGGGGAAAATATTTTTTTGCTTAAGGTAAATTTTCTGAGATATGAGGTATAAACATAATGATTAACCTTTGCCCTGAGCCTGGAGCCTAAAAGGCGATAGCGTAATGTCCTTTTTGTCTGGAAACCAGAATTTGATCAAAGGAACCATCTTATTCCAACTCCCTGAAGTGGTTTATCACAGAAGCCATCTTATGCTGATTTCTAGACGCAGGCAGGTGAATGTAAGGGAAGGGGGAGTAAGTGTATTTGTACAGGATACTAACTCGTGATCTGGCAAGAATATATACTTATCAGGAGAGCAGCTCAGCGCCTGGACCCAATCATGGGGTCTTGGGCAATGGAGAGGTTGTGTATGCAGGCATATCTTAAGAAAGTTATAGGTCTAACTAGAAAATATTTGTGAGTCAAAATAGTTACCGGAAGAGATGTCGCCCTTGGCTACCTAATAAGGAACTCTCCCTTGAAGGTCCTAGGTCCGTGCTGCGCCTTCAGGCAACTCGGGCAAGCCAGGACGTGGCATTTAGAGCTTGTTGGTTTGATGTATTCCCATCTGTTTTTTAATTTTTTTAAATATTTATTTATTTATTTATGCATACAAGAGTTGCGGAGGGTGAGAGGATTCACCGAGACAGAGTGGGGAGCAGAACAGGCAGATATACTGAAATACTCTGCTGAGGGGAGCAGGGGGTGAGACAGGAGAGATCTGCTGTGCCATGTGGGTTAACTCCCTGGCTGGGGATTGAACTGAGGTCACAGTGACTGGTGATAGCTTGATAGTGCTGAGACTTTAACCTCTGTGCCACCAGGGAGGCCCATCATCTGTTTTTTTCAGTTAATTAATGTATTTAATTTTAATGGAGGTAGTGTTTGGATTCCCTCATCAGCTATTGCCACCATAATGCACCCACTACCAAATCACCTGTAGTCCACCACCACAGTCCACTGTGTTTTCTTCTCTTTTTGACCTTATCCTTCCCACCTCCCTTCACATTGACATTTCATTTCTGTAGTCAACTATCAAGGGTTTTTAAGCTTGTCTTTATCTGACTCTTAGTTTAGTTACTTTATATTGCACATATTAGTGATAGCATCCAGTATTTCTTTTTCTCCTTTGGACTTATTTCATTTAGCGTTGTCCTTTCCAACTCCATTCATGTTGTGGCAAATAGCATGAGTTTATCTTTTTTGATCATTAGGTAATATTACATCGTGTATATATACTACATCTTCTTGATTCATTCATCTGTTTGGGGGCACTTAGGTTGTTTCTATAATTTAGCTATCGTAAATAGTGCTGCAATAAAAATGGGAGTGCAAGTTTCCTTTCAAATTAGAGTTTTTTAATTTCAGGGATAGATGCCTAAGAGTAGAATTACTGTGTAGACTGGCAGATACATTTTTAATGTTTTGAGACGCTTTCATTCTGCTATACATAAGGGCTGGACCACTTTGCATTCCCATCAGCAGTGTAAGAGAGTTCCCTTTTCTTTACGTCCTGCCAGCACTTGCTGTTTCTGATATTTTCAAAATGGGCCTTTCTCACAGTTGTAAGATGGCATATCATTGGGGCCTTGATTTCCATTTCTCTAATCATAAGTGATGGTGAATATTTTTTCTTGTGCCTGTTTACAATCGATATGTCCTCTTTGGAGAAGTGTCTTTGATAAGTTCTTCTGCCTGCTTTTTGACTGGATTGTTTACTTTGTTTTTGTTGAGTTGTGTGAGTTCTTTCTATATCTTTGTGATCAGTCCCTTATCAGTTATATGGAGTGCAAAAAATTTCTCCCAGTCAGTAGGGTGTCTCTTTGTTTTTGTTAACATCTTTTTTGCTATACATACGCTTTTTAGTTTGATGTAATCTCAGCTGTTTATATTGCCCTTCACTTTATTTTTTAATTTTTAAAAATTATTTATTTATTTATGCTTACAAGCTGGGGTGCAGGCCAAGGTGTGGGGCAGTGAGATGGTTCACCAGAGACAGAGTGGGGAGCAGAATAGGCAGATTGACCGAAACACACTGCTGAGGGGAGAAGCGGGCAAGGCAGGAGAGGTTTGCTGCGCCATGTGGGAATCTCCCTGGCTGGGGCATTGAATTCGCACTGCAGCTGCTAACATCTCCACAGCACAGCACTCAACCCATTGCACCACAGGGAGGCCCTTCCTTCACTTTATTTTTCCTTCACTTTATTTGCTTTGGGGGATGATGTTACTGAGCTATATATCATATAGTGTTTTACCTATATTTTCTTATATGTATTTTATGGTTTCAGGTCTTATGTTCAGTTCTCTTAACCATTTTGAGTTGATTTTTGTGCATGGTGTGAGGTAGTAGTTTAGTTTCATTCTTTTGCATGTGGTGGTCCAGTTTTCCGAGCACCATTTATTGAACAAGGCGTCCTTGTTCCATTGCATATTCTTTGCTGCTTTTTCAAAGACTAGTTGTCCAGATATATGTGGCTTTATTTCTGGGCTTTCTATTCTCTTCCATTAATCTTGTGTCTGTTTTTGTTCTGGTACCATAATGCTTGAATTATTATTCTTTGTAGTATAGTTTGAAATCTGGGAGTGTGAATCCTCCATTCTCCTCCTTTTTAGTAAGGAGAGCTTTTGCTATTCAAGGCTTTTTGTGGCTCCATATAAATTTCATCAATATTTGTTCTATTTCTTTGAAGAATGTCATTGATATTTTTTTGGGATAGCATTGAACCTGTAAATTGCTTTTGGCAGGATGGCCATTTTGATAATGTTAATTTTTCCAATCCATGAACAGGGGATATCTTTCCATTTCTTTGTTTAGTTTAACAGTGTCTTATAGTTTTCTTTGTATAGGTCCTTCACTCTTTTGTTAGGTTTATTCCCAAGTATTTGATTTTTTAAATTTCAATTATAAAAGGGTGGTTTTCTTGATTTCTTCTTCTTCAAATTGATTATTTGCATATAAGAAGTATTTTTGTGTGTTAATTTGGTATCCTGTTACTTTACTATGCTGGTTAATTATTTTGATTAATTTTTCTTTGGCGTTTTTAGGGTTCTCTATGCATATTATCATGTTGTCTGCAAATAGTGATATTTTTACTATTTCTTTTGCTATTTAGATCCCTTGTCTTATTGCTCTGGCTAGGAAACATCCAGTATTGAAAAGCAGTGGTGAGAGTGGACATCCATGTGTTGTTCCTGATCTTAAAGGAAAACTTTTCACCATTGAGAATAATATTGGCTGTGGGTTTGTCATATATGGCTTTTATCATGCGTAGGTATGTTCTTTATATCCCGAGGATTTCCAGGGCCTTCATTACAAACAGATGTCGAACTTTGTCAAATGCTTTCTCAAATCTATTGATATGATCATATGGTTTTTCTTTTTCTTTTTGTTGATGCGTTGGATTATATTAATTGACTTTCAGATGTTGAACCAGCCTTGTGCCCGTGTAATAATATCCAACTTGGTCATGGTGTATTATTCTTTGATGCATTGTTGGATTCTGTTGGCGAGGATTTTATTGAGGATATTTTGCATCAGTGTTTCTTAGGGAATTTGGCCTGTAGTTTTCTTTTTCGTGTGTTGTCTTTGTTTGATTTTGGTATTATTAGTGTAATGTTGGCTTCATAGAACATTTTGGTAGTATTCCTTCTTTCATAATTATTTGAAAGAGTTTGTGTAGCATAGGCACTAGTTTGTTTCTGACCATTTGATAGAATTCATTTATGAAGCCGTATGGTCCTGGACTTTTGTTTTGAGGAGGATTTTGATTACTGTTTCAATTTCACTGCTTATAATTGATCTGTTAAGTGTTCTATTTCTTCTTTATCTAGCTTTGGATGACAATATTGTTCTAGGAATTTGTCCATCTCTTCTAGATATTGAATTTGTTTGCATATGAATGTTCATAGTAATCTCTGATTATTCTTTTGATTTCTATTGAGTCTATTGTAATTTCTCCTCTTTCATTTATGATCCTATTTATTTGTGTTTTCTTCCATTTTTCTCTTTGTGAGCCTGGCTAGAGGTTTGTCTATTTTGTTTTTTTCGAAGCACGAACTTTTGGTTTCATTGATCTTTTGGATTGTTACTTTGATTTCTATTTTGTTTATTTCTGGTTTGATTTTTATTATTTCCTTTCTTCTACTGTTTTTTGGGTTTTTTTTGTTTTTGTTGTTCTTTTTCTAGTTCTTTGAGTTCTTTCTTGTTTCTTTGTGAGCCTACGTTGCTATCTACTTTCCTCTTATTATGCTATTGCTGTATCCCATACATTCTGGAAAGTGGTGTTCTCATAGTTATTCCACTCAAAGTATTTTTTAATTTCTTCTCCTGTTCTGGAGAATGCTCCATTTGTATTTGATAAGAATGTATATTCAGCTTTTTTTGTGTGTGTGTGTGTGTGTGTGTGTGTGTGTGTGTGTGTGCAGTGTCCTACAAATGTCTATTAAGTCCAGGTGGTCTAATTCCTTCTTTAAGTCAATTATTTTCCCTATCACTTTTCTGTATCTGTCCATTGATGTAAGTTGGATGCTGACGATCCCTGCTGCTATCGTGGTGTTACCAACATCTGTTTTCAAATTTGTTAACAGTTGCCTTATATATTTAGTGCATATATATTTATGAACGTTATAGTTTACTGAGGTATTGATTCGTTAATCATTAGATAATGGCCATCCCTGTTTTCCATTACTTTTTTTTAATCTGAAAGTCTATTTTACCTAATATTAATATGGCTCTCCCTGCTTCCCCAAACCCCCATTTTTTGAGTCACTTTTGCTTATAAGGTTGTTTTCCAAATACTTACTTCGAGTCTATGTTTATCCTTGGAGTTCAGATAGCTTTTTTCCTGACCCAACATGCCACACTATGCCTTTTGATTGGTGAGTTCAGTCTATTTTATTCATGGTGGTTATTGATATATTCATTATCAATGCTCCTGCTGTTTGTCTTTGTTTTCTTTCCTTCTCTTTGATAGAACACTCCTTTCAATACTTCTTGTAGAGGATGTCTAATATTTGAAAATTCCTTCAGTTTATATTTGTCCATGAAGTCTTCACTTCTCCCTCATATCTGAGAGTCTGGCAAGATATGGTATTCTTGCCATCAGTTTTGTATTTAATATTTTGAATTCATCATACCATTCTCACCTTGCCTGTAGGATTTCCTTAGAGAAGTTTTCTTTTCTCTTCTCTCTCTCTTTCCCTTCTATGAAATGCATTATCCTTATGTTGCCTTTTCTAATGAAGTGAGATAGTTCTTTTTTTTTTAATAAATATATTTTTTATTGTTATTTATGTCTTTTACATTTTGTATTCCCCTTGGGTAGCCCACCACCAATTCACCCGTGATCCATCTTCATGGTCCCTTGTGTTCTTTTCTATTCCATTTTGTGCCCTTTTCCTTCCCTCCCTCCGCCTTCCTCCCCCCTCCCACTGATTGTCTCTCTCCCACCCGGCCTCCCTATAC
>PVIJ01009219.1:24479-68313 GCA_004024925.1 Scalopus aquaticus
ATAGTATTCCATTGTGTATATGTACCACATCTTCTTGATCCAATCATCTATTTTTGGACATCTGGGTTGCTTCCATACCTTTGCTATTGTGAACAGTGCCACAATGAACATACGGGTGCATGTATCCTTTCGGATTAGTGTTTTTGTATCCTTTGGGTAAATTCCCAAAAGTGGGATTGCTGGGTCGTATGGAAGCTCCTCTAATGAAGTGAGATAGTTCTTGAAGTTATTCTTCATTTATTTCCTTGTATTTCTTTTTCATCTCCCTGTGAGTCATTTTTGTATTATTTGAGGTCACTGATTTAGTCCTCTATTTGGTCTATTCTGCTTCTAGAGCTTCCTCCAGGTATTTTTATCTTATCTGTTGTTCTCTTTGTATCTAGTAATCTGCTATTTTCTTTCTTTTTTAAAAAAGATTTTATTTATTTTCATTTTTGCTTAGAAAATTTGGGGTGTAGGCCAGAGCTACAGGGGTGTGTATGTGAGAGAGGATTCCCCACAGAGAGAGTGGGGAGCAGAGTATATGGAATTACTAACATACACTGCTAAGGGGAGTAGCAGTAGAGATAGGAGAGGTCCACTGCTCCATATGTGGTTTAGCTCCCTGGCTGGGGATTAAACTCAGGCCATCGCAGTGGGCTGTAGCGGTTCTAACGGTGAGATATAACTTGTAAGCCGCCAGGGAAGTCCTGCTATTTTCTTATTTAAAGATTCAATTTCAATTTTCTGTTCATTTCATTTTATATCTCATGACATTCACTTGTTTTTCTGAATTTTGTTGTGTCTCTTTGACTTTTCAGAGTTCTCTTCTATCACTTGTTTTCTGCATTTTCTTCCATCACTTTGATTTGTTTCCTGCATTTTCTTCCATTTCTTTGAATTTTTTCATCATGGCAATTTTGAACTCTATCTAATCAGATAACAAAATCTTTCATAACTTTGTGGTTGGATTTCACAAGGAGAGTTGTTCTCTCCTTATGATGACATCCTTTTTTGTGGTTTCAATATGCCATGTGTTGGATTTTTTTTTTGGTCTGCCAATCTCAATGCTTTGGTTTTCCCAATTTTTTTTTTAAAGTATCTCTTGCACTCAGAAAGACATTACAATACCTCTATGCCTCCAGCAGGTGGTACTGCACTTCTATTTGATTTTAATTTTCTTTGGTCTTTCTCATTTTCTGTAGGTATAAAGATCTGATCTTCTGCCTGCTGAATCAGGGGTTGGGGAGGCTCCTGGAGGAGTTTAGTTGCTGGTGGGAATGCAGGGGACTGACTGTGTTTGTGGCACGGCCTGTATCCTTCCTCTCTGGAGTCCCAAGCCTGATTTCTGCAGTCTGTGTGTTATCAGTGTGCTTCATAAGGTTAGTACCAGTCCCAAGGCATAGGGAAAGAGGAGCAAAACCCTGCACACTGTTCTTGCTCTTTTCACTGGGCACCCAGACTACTTGTAGTATCCCAGATCCTTCACATGTGTTGCCCCCCCAGTCAAAGATGTGTGCTTCCACACTGCTCAGCTTTCCCCATCCAGTGCTATACTTTGTATGGCAACCTCTGTGACTCAAACCCCTGCCTACAGGCATTTCTCTCCACACACCACCTGTGTAATGAAGTACAAATATTCTAATTTTCCTTTCTGTGGAAGCCCTAATGGTCTCCAAAATCCAAGAGGTGTTTTCCAGTTTCACTCTAAACACAGGACCCTCTGGGTATAATACTGATCTGGTTAAATTTCAGATTATCTTCCCAGGGACCTCCTCTAATTCCATCCTGTTCCAATCTCTCTTGATTTTTCTCTTTAGTCCCCTTTGAGCCAATACAAACCTAAAACCCTGACTTGTGGTGTGACTTAAATAAACTGAGGAAAAGATAAGCAAGTTTAAGGAGCCAAAACTGAGATTTCAAGTCCAGGAATAGCCTCCAGATAGTTCTGGGAAAGTGCTCCAAATTCTGAGCCTTACAGTGAGAATTTTATACAGTATGCAATGGAGACATTTTACATTTTCAAGTATTTTACAGAGAAAGTCTGGGAAAGTATCCAGTTAATATTATCTATTTGATGTTGCCTATACATTGAGGAAAAGTAGGAGGCTTGTTAAAATTTGCTCTATTTAGAGCCTTATCTTCTAGGAAGCAAGAATTTTAGAAATACTGTAAACGTTGAAGTCTGTTTTTCTTTGAAGTTATTGATTTGCCTGAAGTCATCGTTTTATTATTGATGTAATATCTATGCAAGTTCAGTCCAGCTGTGCTTTAGCTTTTTTTTTTTTGCTTTGACTTTTTGCCTTATGTCTTTAGTTAAGAACAGGAAGAGGGATATGCTTTTCATTGTTATCTTTAATTAACAGTGGTAACTATAAAAATAAGTTACTTTGCATTGATTGCCTTGAAATTGAGCCAATGTTGGTTTGTTTTTGTTTTTTAATATTCTTTTAAGATTTATTTATTTATACATACAAGCTGGGGAACAGGCCAGAGGGGTGGGGCGGCGAGAGCGTTCACCAGAGACAGAGTGGGGAGCAGAACAGGCAGATCAGAAATACACTGCTGAAGGGAGCAGCGGGCGAGGCAGGAGAGGTCTGCCGCAACCTGTGGGATTCTCCACGGCTGGGCGTCGAACTCGCATGGCGTGCTGCCCATAACTCCACAGCGCAGCGTTCAACCGCTGCGCCACCAGGGAGGCCCGCCAATGTTGGTTTTATATTTTTATTTATCAAGCTACCTGCCTAACTTCCACTGAGTTTTTCACTGAAATCTTCTGTGGCTTAGTTAATATGGTTGCATCTAGTCCACATCATGGTATTATTTGAAATTAAATAAATGTTATGAACTTGATATTAAGCAAGCTAAGAAAAAAGGGCCTCCTCTTACATGTTAAAAAACATAACTGTAAGCAATCACATTCCCAAGGAATGCAGAAATGTATTTTCTTCCTTTAATTTACTTCATATGCAACACTATGTGGAATTATGAATATATAAAATATACATGTGATACAAACTTCCTATATTTGTGTTAAACACAAATTCAGTTACTGTTGTACATGATTAGAAGTTACACTTATAATGATTGAAGTTCCAAGTTAAAACTGTTTGCGTAAGAATGGACATAAAAATATCAACACATATGTCTCTGGTTAAGATGATATGAACAATAATGGTACTGTTTGGAAACAGCATACATTTATTTTTTAGAGTAATAAATTCTCCCTTTTAGCAGAGAGTTTTTATTAATAGTGGCTGACAAAGATTTGTTAGAAACAATGGACTGAAAACAATCAAGCCAATACTAGCTAGTCATAAATCTACATTAGCATCAATTTTAGATATACTACCCTGTATGATAAGCAAAAAGCTACATGGACAAGTCCTTCTCTCTTAACTGCATAGCAGGGCTCATAATAAAGCAAAAGTTATTTATGTGTTCGAAGGAAGAAGCATGTCCTTGAATCAACCAATAGAGCCATGGCCTGATTGATATCCAAGAGTTGGAGGATTGCAAGCCAAAACTCATCCAAAAAAGGCTGAAAGATAAAGACTGAGAAGAGAGAGAATGTAGTTGGAGTCTGCTAAGTGATAAATGAATGCATCAATCAGCTTGCTGATTGTCAGAGAACAACTTGATTTCACCTGACACTATTTGCTATGTCAGTTCTGTTCAGTCTGGAAGGTTCATTTCCCTTGACCACAGATTATTCAAAGAGTCCTAGACAAAACTAAGCAATCAGCAATTCATTTCACTACTTTGTGTGTGGGAAAAACCTACTCTGATCCTGGTGCTCCCACCCCATTGGAATATGCTTTACATCCTTTGTGCACACAAATTGCCTAGCCCAAATAGGTGTGAAACAGGGATTAAATGGTTAAATTGTTCTCAGACCCTAAAGTAAGAGATAGAAAAATAACTTATCTAGCTTTCTCTTTGAGGCTTGTATTTATAGACACAGTTTATGTGACATTGCCTAAGCAAGTAGAAGCAGACAGCATTGAACTGACCTCCGAGTTTGGCTAAAGACTTGAGAGCACAGAGGAGGAGGGGCTCTACCCACAGGCAGGAGCACACCAGCAGAAATTCCCAAGTCCAGTTATCTGAAGAAAGCCTCTCTATACTTCATGTGTGAAGTGCCTGTGAGTAACCAATGAACTTCAGAGTTAAATTCATATTTTTTTGCCCTAACCTGCTTTTCAGTCAATAAAATTTAACTTCTTTGTTCTCAACCTCAGTCCCCCAAACTTATTTCCTTTCTTTTCTTTTTTTAGCTTATTTTTTATTTATATCTTTTACATTATTGTGTATTCCCCATAGGTTCCCCACCACCAATCACCCGTGAACTGTCACCATAGTTCCTTGTGCTCTTTTCTCCCCTGTTTTGAACCCTTCTTCCCCCCCCCAACCCCCTCACTGAATGTCTCTCATTTATGGTTGCCTGCTAGTTTTTGTTTTGGTTTTGTTGCTGTTGTTATTTTCTCCTCCTGATCTCTTATTTGGTTCCCCTATATTCCTCCTATGAATGAAGCCATTCTATATTTTTCTTTTTCCTTCTGGCTTATTTCGCTGAGCATGACTTATTTCCTTAACTGGAGAGGTAGTTTATTTCCCACATCCTTACTAATGTAATTGAAAATAAAACTGATTTCTCAAATACCTGATGTATTGGATAAGCTAAGTACATTAGGTAAAGTACCCCATTCTCAGTAATAGGTATTATAGTGCCAGCAAGGCATGGAGCAGGTTTTCTGTTGAACTGGGCAGACAGGTAAAGGAGGAGTCCTGGAGCCCTCAGTGGCTTTTTCAGGCTTTTAATGATCTTTCTATACCATTTGTCATGAGGCAACCAGGTGCAGGGCAGGTAGGGGGCCTGGGGGCCTGGAGGCTGGCTGGCTTAATAGCCCCCTGTGAATCGTGACATTTCCTGGGCCCTCTGGTGTTCTCTGGTGGCCTCTTGGCTGGTCTCTACTGCTCTCCACCCCACGGTCTGCCGTCAGCCCCCTGTCCACTGCTGTGCTCAGCCTTCTGGCTCAGGTGTGCCCTCTTACACACACCCACACCACACTACATGTGTCGATCATAGATGCTAATGGCGGGAGGGTGGAAAAAAATCTGATAACTTCCATTTACCCTATAGTATGCAGTATAAATTTTCATTTCCATCTGTCTTTCTTGTAAAGTTCTGAAGAAAATGTATTCTTATTTCTTCTAGCGTATACTATTTTCACAGATAGCAAATCCTGAATCAAAGGAATGCGACAGAGGGAGGAATGTCAAGCATCGATTCTTATGACAGCCCACTTAATATCGTATGAGACTTTTGGATCAGCTGAAGCTTCATCAGCGTTTCATGAGGATAAGTACACCACCAGGTGTTTCACTTGGATAATATCCCAAAAACCCTATGAGTTAGGGCATTAGTCCATTTGTGCTGTTAAAACAAAACACCATAGAACAAGTGACTGGAACAACAAATTTTTATTTCTCACAGGTTTGGAGGCTCAGAAATCCAAGATCAAAGCTCCAGAAGATTTGACATCTGGTGAGGGCCTGTTTCCTGCTTTGTGCACTGCTGTCTTTCTGTGTGCATATAATGTGAGAGTGCAAGGGAATCTTCTATAAGGGCACCAATCCCATTCATGAGACTCCACCCAAAACTCCCACTTTCACCTACCATCACGTTAGGGGTTAGGTTTCAACATATGAATTTTGGGAGGACACAAGCGTTCAGTTTGTAGCAGGTAGATAATAACATTATCTTCATTTGGTAGACTAAGGAAGAGTAGGGATTTTGGCATTTGAGAACTTTTCTAAGTTCACACAGTTAATAAGTAACACAACTAGAGCATCTACTCCAGGGCCTGTGCCTTATTTAAACCTGTGCCAAGTCCTTGGCTGATTCTCAATGTGAGTCCTGTGAAAGGACTATGTTGCTTAACCTCAACATATTAATTATTCCTAGGAAACTTGAGGCTGATTATGAAACACTCCCCCCACCCCCAACCATGTTAGGCTGGCATAGAGGACAGAACAATGACTCTCCTATCTTCCCATGTCCTAATGTTGAGAATTTGTAAATATAGCCCCTCATCTAGCAAAAGAGACTTTCAAGATGCAATTAAGGTTACGGACCTTAAAATAGGATGACTTCCCTAGATTATTTGGGTGGTCCAATCTAATCACATGGAAGCAGAAGGCAGATGGATCAGAGAGATGGCAGAGAAGAAAAAGGAAGCGAAACTGAAAGCAGGTGGGGGATGGACACAGGGTGTCCAGTTCCTTCGTGGTTGCCAACTGAAAGTGGGGCGGACAGGGCACAACTGCCCAGGCTCTGAGGCAAGAGCCATCAAAAGGCCCCAAAAGGCCAAAAGGTCACGAACAACAAGGTGCCTGATGAAAGGACAGGTCACTGTGAGTTCTCACCATGCGCAATTGCAAGAGACTTCAGGCTACAGGAACAACAATAAACATGGGGTTTATTTTACAAACGGGGGAAACAGAGAGCTTACTGCATCCTTAAGGGGCGGTTACCTCACCCAGAACGCATCGGTGATGGTAGCTCTTTGTAAGGTATTGGGTTATACCAACAAACAGCTCTGTGAGACCAGAGGCCCAGTCTCTGAGAGTCCTTCAGCTTTTCTTCCCACTCGGAAGGCGGCTGCTGGATGCTTCTTTTCTTCTTTCTTCCTCAGAGGCCGGGAACGGACTTCTTTCTTCTCTCTTTGGAGTCTGGAACCGTTGTCTTTCTTCTCCTGGGGGCTGGTGTCATCATCGTCTTCTATTCTTCTCTTTAGGGGTCTCCTTCTCTCTCTGGTGCTGGCTTCTCTCTTTTTCTTTCCTTCTTACCCCCTCCTTTATTCCCCTTTATTTCCCCCCCTCCTCTGGTCCCTTTGTCCCTGGCTTATATCCTTGTTCAAGGTACCATCCACAAGTCTGATTGGACCATTTTTCAATCCTGGAGTTGATTGGACCTACCCATCAGCTCCTATCACCTGATTGGTCCATTCAAAATGGCAGTTACTGGGCAGGAACAACTGCCACAACTGACTTGGAGCAGCAGGGTAAGAGGCACTACTGCTCTTGCCGGCTCCCATTGCTAAGGCAGCTTGGTTCCAGTAACAAATCTTGCCTTATGAAAGGAATTCAATCCACTACTGCTGACTTGAAGATGAAGAAGGAAATGCCACTTCAGTCCTACCACCACAAAGATCTGAGTTCCACCAACAACCAAATAAACAAAAACCAAGGTTTCCTCTATCCTTTCCTACAGAAAGGATGCAGCCCTGCTGAAAATCCTTTGACTTTAGCCCAGTGAGACTTGTGTCAGATATCTGACATAGAGAATTGTAAGAGAATACATTTGTGTTATTTTAAGTCCCCAAGTTTGTGGTAATTTGTTGCAGAGCGATAAGAAACTAATACAACTGATCGGTTCCTCTAGTCAAGTTAATTAAACTTTCTGATGCCTTTTCACAAAGGGAAGTACATAAAATTATCTGAACTTTTTCTTGTCCTTTTCTTACATGGGAAGAAAAGCAAAAATGCATGCCACTTTGTAGGAGATCAGGAAGATCCTGAACATTTCTGTGACTTATTTTCTGTTTGTCTCTTGTGCAAGTGCCACTAGAGAAATGAAAGGGTAAACTAGAGGATATCTTATATCTGGTGAAAATCTCTAGATTTCTCTTCAGTTGCAATATTTGGTATTTAATTTCAGAAAAATAATACATTGCTAAGCAACAAATCACAAGGTGATCTATTCTTACTTGTGAGCAATAATTTTCTAAAATTCAACTTCCTGTTTAATAAATGGACATGTAATAAAATGTCCATATTTTTAGTAGAAAATGTTTTTATAAGATAAAGCAAACAAAATGTAACTCAAGTATAGGCAATGAAATATAGTAATTTTCACATTCTATTTTTTTTTAACATGCTTTCATGAATTATATTTAGCCTTTGCATTTTCCTCCTGTCTTCTGGCAAGTTTGTGTCTCAGGCTTTCGTTAGTCTTTTCTCCTTTTAATTTTGCTGACATGTCACCATCAGCCTTCTTCAGTAAAGGGAGGGGAGTGTATGCCAACAGGGCTTTGTTGCAGGGACTGAGAACCCTCTGATGAGAATGTTGGCTGCTGTGTGGGTATCAGGCTCAAATAAAAATCAGGGTTATTTCCAAATGTAGGGGTTGGGGAAGAGTAATGAAGAAATAACCTGTAATTTTGCTCTACATCTTCTCCCTAACACACGAGAGAATTAGAATAAAAGTGTTAGTGATTTCAAGTAGTTGAAAAATTATCTTTACTCAAAGAACAAAAGTGACCTGAACACATGTCTCTAACAGACTTTCCTTCTCTAGTGCATGGAAGGTATAGTAATGGCATGTGCAGCATGCCAAGTTGATCTGACCTCCTTCTTAGGGATTAAAGGCATTGATGTGCTTCAGGCTAGCTTTCTCCCTGGCCTGCCAGAGACCTGGTCTTTCTGGTTTCCAGGCTTAGGAGCATCTGGCACATAGAATAAACTTAATGAATATGGGTGGGTCAATGATCTGAGATGTAAAGCAGAGCTCTTATCTCCTCTCTCTTTTTACTTATCTATGAAAGCATCTAAGATTTTTAATGATGACTGGAGCTAAGGGTCCCACACTTCCCAACCTGATTGTAATTTCCTAAAGGCAAAAAATATTTACTGTTCCTCTAACTCAATTTTAGCACCTAGTTGTGTAGAGTTTTTCTTTCTTTCTTAGATTATTAACAACTATTTATTTGACATCCGTGCTTCCAAAAACTTTTTATATAGTAATTCATTTACTCATCATGACAGACTTATGTAATAGGTACTACTGATATTTCTGTTTTACAGATTAGGAAACAGAGGCAGGGGGAGTTTATGTAACTTGCCCAAACTGGAGACAGCTAAATGGAGCTTTAAATGAATTAGTACATATAACATTTAGAATACTGGGTGGTATTTGATACCACCATGTTGTACATTCATTCATTCATGTACATGAAAAATGACTGTCTTATTAAGTGCCAGGAACTATTCTAGGTGTTTGAGTTACTGAAGTAAACAAAACAGACAAAAATACCTATCTTCATGGAGCTCAAATCTAGGGGAAAAGAAAAAGATTAAAAAGTAGAGCATTGAGAATGTCAGATAAATGCTAAGGAAAAAAAACATAGAGAGTGTTGGGGGCTGCAATTCAGGATTAGTGAGACATTGCCATATGACTATGTGGGCGTAGCAAAATGGCTTGTAGTTGAAACCACTGAGCTAGAAGAACAGGGAAAACCAGAGGAAGAAGTGGGCTTAGCTTGAGGCACAGCAAAGCAATAGCAGTAGAAGATGAAATTAGAAGAGAGAAGTTTGAACCACAATGTCCTCTCTTTAGGCATTCTTTTTTTATTTTTTAGTACTTTTATTTATATTTTTACGTTGTTAATTTTTGGACAGTATTTGATTTCCGCCCCCAGCTCCCCTCAGGTGTAGTATCCATAGCTCTCCCACCACCATAACACCGGTGATCCATCACCATAGTCCCTTGTACTCTTCCCTCCCGTTTTGACCCCTGCTCTCCCTGGTCTCCCTCTCCACTGCTGATGCCTCAGATCTATGGTCAGCTTGCAAGTTTTGTCTTTTTCCCTGATCTTTTGGTTTCTCCATATTCTGCATATGAGTGAAACCACCCGATACTTATCTTTTTCCTTCTGATTTATTTCTCTTAGCATAATCCCTTCTAGCTCCATCCACGTTGCCGCAAAAGCATAAGTTTATCATTTTTGATCACTGAGTTGTATTCCATTGTGTATATATACCACATTTTGATCCATTCATCTGTTTTGGGGCATTTAGATTATATCCATAGTTAACTATTGAAATAAACATAAGAGAGCAGATTTCCTTTCAAATTAATGTTTCTGAGTACTTTGGGTAGATTCCTAGGAGTAGAATCACTGGTTCAGGTGGTAGATCCGTTTTTAGGAATGGAGGACCTTCCACACAGCTTTTCCATAGGTGCTGGACCAGTTCTCCTTACCACCAGCAGTTTAAAAGGGTTACCTTTTCTTCACATCCTTGCCAGAATTTGCTGTTTCTGTTTGTTTTTTTTTTAAAGATTTATTTATTTATACATACAAGCTGGGGTACAGGCCAGAGGCGCGGATGGCGAGAGAGAGGGTTCACCAGAGACAGAGTAGGGAGCAGAACAGGCATATCAGAAATACACTGCTGAGGGGAACAGCGGGGGAGGCAGGAGAGGTCTGCCACACCATGTGGGATTCTCCCCTGCTGGGCATCGAACTTGCTTTGCCGACAGCTCCACAGCGCAGCGCTCAACCACTGCACCACCAGGGAGGCCCCCTGTTTCTGTTTTTTTAATGAAGGCCATCCTTACAAGTGTGAGGTGGTATCTCACTGTGGTTTTGATTTGCATTTTCCTGACATAAGTGATGCTGAACATTTTATCATATGCCTGTTGGCCATTTGCATTTCTTCTGGAAACTTGTCTTTTTAGCTCTTCTGTCTTTAGGCATTTTTTCTAACTTTTTAAATTTTATTTTTAAATATTTTATTTATTTATTTTACATCATTGTTCATTTTTGTACAATGTTTGCCTTCTTAGGTGTAGTCCCCATAGAATTTCCTCTACCAATTCACCTGTGCATCATCACCATAGCCCCTTGTGCTCTTCCCTCCCGTCTTGATCCCTCTCCCTCCCCCTCCCCTGCAGAATGTCTCTGATTTATGGTTGCCTGTTTTGTTTTGTTGTGTTTTTTATTGTTACTGTTTTTTTTTTCCTGATCCCTTATTTGGTTCCCTTATACTCTTCCTACAAATGAAGCCATCTGGTATTTTTCTTTTTCCTTCTCAATTATTTCACTGAGCATAATCCCTTCTAGTTCCATGCATGTTGCTGCAAATGGCATTAGTTTATCTTTTTTGATTGCTGAATATTATTCCATTGTGTATATATACCACATCTTCTTGATCCAGTCATCGATTTTTAGGCATTTGTTTAGTTTCCCAATCTTACCTATTGTAAATAGTGCTGCAATAAACATAGGAGTGCAGTTATCCTTTTGAATTAATGTATTTGTGTCCTTTGGGTAGATCCCTAGGAGTGGAATTGCTGGGTCATATGGTAGCTCCATTTTTAGTAGTCTGAGGAACCTCCACACAGCTTTCCGGAGTGGTTGGACCAGGTTGCATTTACCAGCAGTGTATTTTTAGGCACTCCTGATGGCAATCTTTAGGCAGATGGGAAGCCACTGGAAATCTAAGAGCAAAAATATCACTGAACTCACAATTTTAAAAAGGTTCAAATGACTGTCACATTGAGATTTGACTGTAGGTACAAAGACAGAGATGGAAAGTCCATTTGGGGGGACTATCTCAATGATTCCATTCAGTTTTAATTTGGATTAATGTGTTCATTGATTTATTTGGCTGCTTGATGGTTGTAGAGGGCATGTGGGAGACAGTTTAGAGAATTGAGCTAAGAAACTCTGGGGAAGAAAAGAGGAAAGTAGAATCAGCATAAAAGGAAAAAGTAAGGAGTGTGCAAGATAATCTTTTGCTGAAGTGGAAGGCATAATAGTTAAATCCTTCTGAAAGAGCAGGAGTTGTGTAGGACAGAGTATGTAGGGGTCAGGATCAGTGAATGCTGTATTAATGAATCAGCTCTGGATGGAACATTTGAGCCAGAAAGAATCATTTCAAAAGGAGTCTCCTGGAATAATAC
Source organism: Scalopus aquaticus (assembly GCA_004024925.1). Lineage (NCBI taxonomy): Eukaryota > Metazoa > Chordata > Mammalia > Eulipotyphla > Talpidae > Scalopus > Scalopus aquaticus. The sequence goes on from PVIJ01009219.1 coordinate 36,208, forward strand.
GGGTGAAAGAGAATAAGAGCTGAGGTTCAGGTGGAGGAAGGGCAGGGGCGCGACTTTCTGGAGAAAGGCAAATGGGGTCCTGCTCCAAAGCTGGAAAGACCATCTTCAGGGTGATTTTGCTTGTTAGCTAGTGTTGAAGGGTGTTGGAAATATTATCATTACATCCGACATCAAGTGACTGCAAGTCCACTGTCAAAAGTTAGGTAGTGCAGACTTTCCTTGAAGATGTACCCCCAAAGACGGCATGTTTCTTCAGCAATTTTTTCAAAAAACTGACATCTATAGGTGAAAAAAACGATGCCGATTCTGGCAAGGAAGGAAAAATTAGGTCAGTAACCAAAGGGTTCTTTCAGGATGGTGGAACATTTCAATTTTCGGATTGATTTAAAACGCCTTGCTAGTTTTAACACAGCGGTGTAGGTACACAAAGCCAGTCTCATTACTCTGCGGTGGGCACAACCAGCGCGCCGGCTCCCTCTCCACCGGCATTTTGCCCTCGGACAGGAGCTCGCCAGTCCTAACGCCCTTGGTACACTGCTGGGATCGAGCTGTCATCAGCCCAGGGCGCTGCTGCAGACCGGCCACCTCTGAGCGGGCCACCGCCCGGGTGTGGCGAGCCGCGGAGAGGGCGGGCTCCGCGAGGACGTGGACTAGCGGCCGCCCAGCCCGCCGCCGCCCCGCCCGCTTCCCGCCCCCAGCACCCCGGCTCTGCGGCCACCCGCACTAGGAGCAGCCCCGGGCGGCGCGACGGTCCCCGCCATGTCTGCGGCCATGAGGCAGAGGTTCGACCAGTTCCTGCACGAGAAGAACTGCATGACCGACCTCTTGGCCAAGCTGGAGGCCAAGACCGGCGTGAATCGCAGCTACATCGCTCTCGGTGGGTGCCTGGCCCCGGGTCGCCAGAGCAGCCGGTTCCGGGAGGCAACTGCCACTCCAGCTGTTGGGGAGTTAGCTGGGGCAGGGCTCGCGAAGGCGGCGTCGGGGACACCTGCGACCGAGGGGCTTCCTCTGGGACCGAACGGGTGGCGGTGAAAGGCCAGGGGCCGGAGATCTCGCCCGGCGGCCAGGACTAGGGCGTCGCCGGCCTGTGCCCCCAGGCCAGGTGGTGGAGCCCGGGCGCGCGGGGCCGCGGGGCGCTGACGTGTCTGTGCTCGTGGCTGGGCGAGGCTGCGCTGGGCCCCCTGCGGGAGGGAGGACTGGTGTGAGGGCACAAAGGCAGAGGGTGCCGGATAGCCGCAGACTCAAGGGAAAGAGGAGCCGAGGCGCAGGCCCAACCTTGCTGTGGTTTGTTTTTCTTGAACGCCCAGGCCCAGCTTCGCATGATGGGGGGGGGGGGGGGGCTGCGGGGCTTGAGCGGTTCTGATACCACCGGACTCACTTCTCTCTTCCGGTCTGTAGGTGTCATCGGGCTGGTGGCCCTGTACCTGGTGTTCGGTTATGGAGCTTCTCTCCTCTGCAACCTGATAGGATTTGGCTACCCAGCCTACATCTCGTAAGTGGTCTTCCTACAACCCCCCCCCCCTTCACTTTCACTCACTTTCCCCGGATGCAGGGGTGCCCCAGTTATACTATAGCTCCACTTCCCTGGGAGAGACGTCAATGCACTCTAGTAGCCGACTGCTTAGGGTTACACATTTTAGAGCTTAATTTGATGCCTGATCACCTGATGATTCGCCAAAATGTATACTTCATCAGATTATACTGGTTTGGTGTCTGCATTCCAATTTAAGCACAATGGAAAGTGATACAAAACCGACATCCTGCTGGTACAGCCAGGGAGGTTGTGGGTCGAGAGAGCCGATTTCTTCTCCTTAATAATTATTTTTATGTATATTTGAACTTACAGATGAACAGGGACGGTAAAATCCCACCAGTTAGGACTTCCTTAATTTTGAATTTATGTTAATTCATATGCTAGGGAGAATTTTACCTTCTTGAATTTAAAAAGTTTTGCCAATTATTACAGGCGAATAGGAGTGCTTATCCTAGTATAAAAACAAACCTTATAAAATGCATCCCTTATATAGGGATATAAATATCCCTATATAATTAATGTGTCCTTGGCTTTATAAATAATTTATATAATTTATAAATTATATAATTTATATAACTAAAGATGAATCATCAGATTTCGATCTGAATTACTATTTTTACTCTACAGTGTGTTTATTTGACAAATATTCTACAATTTAACTTTTAAATTCATTGAGATAGAAATCATTCTTTCGCACAGTGAATTTTGTTTTACTCTACAGTTCTTCCTAAGAAAGCTGGTGGGTTTTAGTATCATTGAATTGATCTCTGCAATTTTCCCCAACTCTAGGGACAAAAATTAAGAAAGAAAAGATTTTCAGCTAGGGGGCTAAAACACAGATAACACATTATTATACCTTGTTTCTATCATGGGCCAGGCTAAAATTTAATATATGACCAGAAGGGAAGTAATATTTTAGAAGTTTGTTCTGATTTGAACAATTAGGTGGAAATTACACAAATAGTAGTAACTGTATTAGTCTGGTGCAGACACACAGTGACACTCAGAAAGTCTGCCTACATGCATTGCTTGCTTATGAATTTGGAGGCCTTCTGTCTTACAGTTGAGAAGTGCTTTTACCCTCACCAAGAACATACCATTCAGATTTTCTGTGTACACCAAATGCTGCCAAAGGAAGGCCAGAAAAACTGGTTTGGCTTGTCCATCAGTGAAAAAGATACATGAATAGCAGTTTTCCAAAAAATGTCATCTGCTACATGATGTATATAGAAAGTTAGTAAACAGACCTGATTAAAATGGCTTGCATATCACCACATTTAAAGGTGTTTTTTAACACTAATTCAAAGCGATATATGTCATTTTCACTGAGAAAGAAGACATTTTCAATGAAACTGGCTATAAAAGGAGAAGAGTTAGAAGGAAGACGTGAAGTGAGCTTTTAGTGTGCAAACACATTACCCCCAACACATATGTACATATTTATAATAAATAGCATACACATGCATGTATATATGTAAGAAAAGAAAAAGTGTTCTTTAACCAAAAAAAAAAAAGCATGTCAAAGTCTTTCTCAGGTTTGTGCTTTAGATATTATTGATCACAGTTAGAGTAAATCTTGTGTGGCACATTAGTAATTGCCTAACAGCTTGAATTATAATAAACTAGCAAGAAATGTGGATTTTCAAAAAAGCCAAATAGTATAAAAAACACTGTTTCCATCAGTGCCATTTTGTACATAATCTTGTGAGACATATAACCTTCTCCGAGGGTGTGGCTATTCTTTGGCATGGGCTTTAGAAAGTTAGACATCTGTTTCTAGGTGAGATATGTAGATCCATATATTTATGGGAGTGGATGAAATTGAGATGAGGCCAGAACTAAAACATACTTTTCCTTGACCTGAAGTGTATTAATTCTAGCAAGCCCATTTCTTTAGTCATGTTTTGAAGTAATTTCAAGATAGCGGTCATTTTTGGCTGTATCATTTGTTTGTAGTCATTCATTCATTTTCAAGACAGTCAATTTTATATTAAGCCTCTTTTTACTTACAAAAAACTAAATGTTCCTGTCTATTGCTATTGTGAAATGATCTTATATCTGAGTACTTCAGGTAAGTAGGTTTTACATATGTTAGAATTATTCTGTTCAAGAATACACACTTTCTTTTCTATTTAAATATTCTGTGGTAAATATTTGAATACTGTGACATTTGAATATATAAGTTGAAAAATATTAAAAATATAAATCAAAGGAATTTAACAATTTAAGAAAAAACTCAAGAAGTAACTTATGAATATCTTTGTGTTAGTAATAGTACACTCCTTTATGATAGATGCAACTCTTTTACCTTTAACGTAAATATAAGAGTCTATGATGACAAGGAAATTAGGTGAATTGAATGGTCTCTGTGAGTACTTGGAATTTTCTCCAAAAGTAGTTCTCAGCTTTGGCTGTCCTTTGGAATTATCTGAGGAGCTTTTAAAAATACTGATGTCGGGTCTCCCTGGTGGCTCAAGGGGTTAAGTCTCAGCACTATGAAGCTATCAGCAGCCACTGCAGCATGAGTTCAATTTCCAGCCAGGTAGCTTCCCACATGGCGCAGAAGACATCTCCTGCCTCACCAACTGCTCCCCTCAGCAGTGTATTTCAGTCAATCTGCCTATTCTGCTCCCCACTCTGTCTAGTGAATCCTCTCACCACCACCTCCTTCCCCACACCTCTTGCCTATACCCCAGCTCTTGTATGCAATAAACAAACAAATCTTTAAAAAAAATACTGATGCCCGGATCCCACTCCCAGAGATTCTTAAGTGGTACAATATGGTGATGGATATTTTTTAACTCCCTTGATTTTTTCACAAGTCTTAAAGGATTTGATGTGCAATATTGAGAACCCCTGGTGTACGGTGACAGCAGTACTTTGTGCTTTTTATCCTTGAAAATGGGGTAAAAAGGGAGGGAAAATGTTCTATTGATCCTTGGAATAATCCAGAGGCCTATTTGGCCTCTACTTTGTGAAGGAGATTCAAGGAGATGAGAAATTATGTGCATATTATAATACATAAGACTCGAGTTAGTAAACAGGCAGCCAGTGTTACATTAGTCTCATCAAGTCTGTTCATTGCTTAACCAACGTGTATCATTATCAAAGGAAAGTCCTTGAAAATGGTAGTATCAATAGCACCTAAGTCAGAGTCACTTTGAGTGTGGCCTATGATTACCTTCACTTTAATTGTTTTCCTTGCCTCTTATACTTCTTCTGATGCTCCCCAGCCAGAGTTATTTTTAAAAATAGACGTTCATCTATTCCTCAACAATCAAATGCCACTCATGGGCCAGGCACAGTGGTGACACTTGAGATACACTAGGGGCTAAGGCAGAGATGTTCTCCATCTTCCTGAAGTAACCATCTACCAGGGTGAACTGCAAGAAAAAGTAAAGTAACCATGTAGTGGTGAACCCTCTACAGAAAATGGACAGGGAGCTGCGCAGAGAGTAACTGGAGGACCCTCCTCAAATAGTTATCTGCCACGCTTGCACAGTTAAGATCTGAGGAATGAGAAAGGGTCCAGCAGAGGGAGTGGAGTGTGCCAGGCCGTGGGGCAGCTGGTGCTCAGGCTGATGGAGGAACTGGGGGCAGTTCTCTGAGAAGGAAGTGGTTGCAGGAGGATGAGAAGGACAGGTGCCAGCAGGCGGGGCTGGAGCCAGTATACAAAGGGCATTTTATTCTAGGTGGTTATCAGAAGTTTGCATGTTTTCTGGATACTTTGGAAGAGTTTTAATAGGGGTGACATGAGATGATTTGCATTTAATAGGTGTGACATGAGGTGACTGTTGTGCCCCCTGGAAGTAGTCAGCAATCCTGCCAACTATTGCCGATCCCTTCCTTTCTCTCCTGAAAACTAAAACTTTTGCCCCTGTTGTTTCCTTTCCCTGGGCCATTACAGAGAGCAGCCCACAGATTCTCTGTAAAGGCCAGCATGAGATCTTACAAAATTTGGAGACCCTCATTTGGCTTCCCAGTTTGAGTTACCACCTTGGGAAATCTGTGGGTGGGGCTCCAGGTCAGGCCTGGGCATGTTGGAACGCACACTGAGGCTTGCCACTGCTCATGGACCACCCACCCTCCTCCTGCTTATTCTCACTTTCTGTGTTGTTTCTCTGCGAGTTCTTTGAGGGTAGAGGCTTTAATCTTTTACCTTTGTTTCCAGACTTTTTGGCCACTCTATATAGGCAATTTGAAATCTAGTTCCAGCCTTCTCATTGTTAAAAGCTGTGGCAGAATTATTTAATCTTCTTACTTTCCTCTGTTCCTGACAGGAGAAGGCAAACCACTGGACAAATCTAGGAACTACTATTATAAGGCAGACTGGCCCACCGCCCTTTTCACATGCAGCCTTTTCAAAGTGTACGATTCGTAAAGGATGCAGCCCTTGACACTATGTAATTCCAAAACATTTTCATCACTCCAAAAAGAAACGTAGTCACCCTCCATTTCTGCTTACATTCTAGTCACTGGAAACCACAAATCTATTTTCTGTTTCTATGGGTTTGCCTATCCTAGATATTTAATATAAATAGAATCATATACACAACGCTGAAACTTGTTTCCGGTTCAGCCTTGCTGTTAATGGCCCTGAACAGAAGAGAGTCTTCCCTGGGCCCTCAGGAACATATGCTGCGCTGCACTTTGTGCGCCAAGTCTACTGCCAGAGACCCCTTTTAGTGGCCCCTGAGTGGGGCCACTGGTCCTGTGCCAGCTTCTTTGCTCAAATGGGAGCTTGAGAGAAAGTTTAATTAAAAAAAAAAAGTTTATTTTTATTTTTCCCTGTGGAAAAAAGGAGTGGTTTTTTTTTTGTATGACACAGCCACTTTTTTGTTTAAAATTCTGTGAAAATGTTGATTTTTCTCTTCCTTTAATATTTTCCTAAGGATCAGGCTGCCACTTTCCTGGGACTCTCAGAGCTGAGCCTTAGAGATCAGGCATGCAGTCTGATTCCTTTAATTTTCAGATGATGCAGGGACAGAGAGAGAGATAAAGTATGCTTCCTGGGGCACAGACTGGACATGGTCTGGAACCCTCAGCTACTATACAGGAATGTGACAGCACATTTCAGAATATTTTACTATCAGGTTCAAGCAGATTAAATATATTTAGAGTACTGCATTTGGTGTCTGGTGTTTGTTAACACTTTTGTAATTCCATGCCCACGAAGGTGATTTGATCTTTTATCAACTTCCCCAGCTCATTTTAAATTTTGCTACTCATACAAAGAGTGTTACTGCTTTTCTCTCTTTGCATGACTGCTGAATACCTATGCAACATTTTAACATGTATGCCTATATAAGTACCTTCCAAATACAGCTCGTTTAATCCTCATAACAGCTCTCCGGGTAAGCACAGTGACTGTTCCCATTTTACAAATGAGGAAACAGGAAGGAGAACTTGATCAAGGTCTTCTAACTAGCAGATGGTGAAAATGGTATTTAAGACTAGGAAGTTTGACTCCACTGTCCATGTCTTTAATCTGTGTGCCTTGCTGAAGACTGCAGTGCTGGTGTAGGCTTTTTCTTTTTTGCCTTCATGCAGTGTCTTTTCTTTATCAAATAAGGCACTGCCTTCCCAAATCCTACATCTGCACTCATGGGCCTTGACAATATTTTTGTGATCATGAGTTAGAAAATGTTACTAACAATTTCTTTCTCTTATTATCTGTTCATGTAGCTTTCATTCATGACAGAAGCAATATAAATCATTATTTCAGGGACTTGCTCTGATACACCCCTCTGAAGATGACACCCTGTATTGGCTTTCCTGAGTGAATGCAGCATCCCTTTCGTTCCATGTCAGTAGATAATCTTGAGGGGGAAGTGTTAGGGGATAATCTCCATGACATCAGATCAGAAAGGGAGTGTGGGGGCAAATTTGGAAAAACACTGTCAAAATAACTATAAGAATTTAAGATAGTTAACCACATAGTAAAAGCTGTAGCATCTTAGTGAATGATATCCAGCTAATGAAGTGAGGAAATATGGGTTTAAAAGGATTGCAATCATTTAATAACCTACTTATTTCTGATTTACAATGGAAGACTCCTAAACAGAGTTCATTACTGGAGGAGAGTGTGAGAAAGTTGCCATGTGAACCACTTTCTGTTTCACAGAAGCAAGTGACCTGAAGCAGAGAGAAGCAGAGCCAGGCTTCTCTTTGTGCTAGAGGGTGTGTATTTATGGTTCTCTTTAGATTGTGTTTGGACTGTGTAAGGGCTGCATTAGCTTTCTTGTTGTTGTTGTTGTTTTAAAAGATTTATTTTAGGGCCTCCCTGGTGGCGCAGGGGTTGAAGTCTCAGCACTGTCAAGCTATCAAAAAGATTTATTTATGCATACAACTCAAGAGCTGGGGTTTAGGCCATAGATGTAGGGGGTGAGAGGATTCACCGGAGACAGAGTGGGGAGCAGAACAGGCAGATCTACTGAAGTATCCTGCTGAGGGGAGCAGTGGGCAAGGCAGGAGAGGTCTGCTGTGCCATGTGGGTTAGCTCCCTGGCAAGGGATCAAATATGCTACAGTGGCTGCCAATAGCACCACCTTTTTATTTTTTTGAAAATTTGTAATTATGTTTTTTTCTCTTTTATTCCTGAGAATTTGAAAGTGGGTACATTTCTTATTAAGTTGCTTATATTCCTATTACATTAGCTTTTCTCTCTGCAACTATATGTTCTTTGTTACAATGCTCAAGAGCAGAACAATGCATACGCACACTGGGCATTCTCTGTAATATGAAGCATAAGCAAATGTCATCTTCTGGCCAGCAGTGCATCTGGATCAAAAACATAACCTGAATACTGTAAATTTGCATTAAGAAAGACTGAAATCCTAAACATTCAAGCACTTTACTTTTGTCAGCTTTTTATTCATTTTCTGTTCACTTAGTATTACTGCTAATATTGCTAAACTATTTTAAGTTAAAGAATTGTGGGGAAAATTGAAAAAGTAATAAAATAGCCATCTAACAACTTGTGACTATTTTTGTAGATAATTTGATTACTTTATTTGCCCCTTACCTGTGACATAGTTTTGGGAGCAAATAAGATGAATGATTTAAATCTCTTTTTTAGAGATTTATTTTATTTTTGCATACAAGCTGGGGTGCAGGCCAGAGGTGTGGGGCGGTGAGAGGGTTCACCAGAGACAGAGTAGGGAGCAGAACAGGCAGATCGACGGAAATACACTGCTGAGGAAAGCAGCGGGCGAGGCAGGAGAGGTATGCAGCGCCATGTGGGATTCTCCCAGGGTGGGCACCAAACCTGCGCAGCAGCTGCCAACAGCTCCACAGTGCTGCTCTTAACCTGTTGCGACACCAGGGAGGGCCAAGATTAACGATTTAAGTTATTTATTCATCATCTGAGTTTCTGGATCCTAAAGTAGTTGAGAGGGGGATCCCATTCCTAAAACTCTGTTCTGAGTCTTTCCTATGAACTCGAGTGAACTTTTCTTTTTGTCTTTCTTAAGACCCTAGAGATTTAGTCCACTGTCTTTGCACCTGCCTTCATCTCCCTTCTGTCCCTTATTCTTTGAATGGGGACTCTGTTTTCAACTTAATCTTCCCATATCCTATTTAAAGTGGCTAATGATAACATACCAATTAACTAATTTTGAGGAAATGAATTAACATCACAGTTTTAAAACACTTCCAAAAACTGCTAATGAGGCAACTTTTTGTAGCACTTGAAATGAAAATAGTGGCTCTAGAAACCTTCCCTGACTTCATTCTGTCAGTTTTTCACTATTTTGATTCCTGGAAAGAGAGCTTAACTTCAGCTTCTCTCAGTCAGATGGCCACTAGACATTTCCTGTGGCTTCTGATAGTCAGGTCAGGTGATCTAGTCACAGGATCACTAACATGTCAGAGGGAACTCTAGCCTGCTGCCTACATTTTGATGATCATCTTTTGTCTAGAAAGGTTGGTTTATGTTGTTCCAGTCAAGTTTGTGAAGGTACTTGAGCTCAAGTTAAACTTTATGATACTATAATTGACATGGGATTCCTATTTATAGAGTGATCAATTTTATAAACAACAATTTTGTCACAGTAGGATTCGCATCTACTATTTTATTGCATGAGAAATTTATCTTTTTAAGCCATCTCTCTATAAAATAGTTGAATGCATTTGGTTTTGAATTATAAAATATTAGTGAGGTGAGATACAAGAGATCAAGTTGCTGAAGTCATATGTCAAGCAAACACAGGCAAAGGCACAGGACTGCCTGACTCCTTGGCCTGGGCACTGTCAATAGTCCAAGATTTCTATTTGACTATGGTTGAGTCTTCTGCTTTGCATTAAAAAAAAAAAAAAAGGCAGACAGTTGGTAAATAAGGTCATTGTAATTAAACGTCAAAATCCTTTATAATTCACTCTTTATTAGAAATGTTTTAAAGACTCATTTTAAATGTTTGCCTGTGAATTTAGCTTATTGTATGTTATATATTTCACTAAATCCCTCAATTTATGTAATTTATATTATAGGAAGACACTGTTATAAAGAGCAAAGGAGATTGATTTATTTTTTCTTTGCTTTTATATAATTATCTTAGAAATCATATTTGCCACTAGCTATCTAATATCCTTTTTTTGAGTGGGGGAGGAGTGATGAGCATGAAATGAACTATAATAAACAAATTGGTTTTATTGTCTGTTCCATTTTTGTTGTTATTGTTGTTAGTCTATTGTCCTGTGGGTCTTCTCACTTGCTTTGAAAGTGCTTATGCTATAGTAAAAAACACTTTCTGAGTGCCCATAGTTTCTTACCTTCTTTTTTCCTATGAAGATGAAAATCTTTTACTTACTGATGTGGAGACAAACTAGTGTTTATGCCTTAAAATGTCTAATTTTTTTTTCCCTGCAGTGGCAGACACCTAAGTAGAGGTAATAGGAAAATCTTTTGAGCTATCAGGAATTCTTACATCACACACTGATAAATGCAGCCAAAACCAGTCCTGTGCATAGTGGGTTCTGTGGAAAACATTATATGTCTGTTGTATCAAAAAAGGATTATAATAACATGATGGTTCATGGTGTTCATATTCTGGCTTCAAAGAATCTACTTTGAACTCTGAACTATTTGCTATTTAACATAATTTAACACATTCGAAATAAGACAAAGTAGATGAACCAGAAGCAGGTTCCTTTCTGCTCTTTACTAACAGTATATCTCAAAGCTTTTCTTCATTATAGGATTTTTATTAACTGATTTTTTTTGATGCACTCTCCATCTTGTAATAGAAATTTAAAATTCTATTGATGGATACACCTGGTTTTAGTGGTATAGGCAATGCCTTAAAGGCATATAACAATTTTACTTATAATTTCATGTCATTTGGCTAGTTTGACTTGTAGTGGCTAGTAATATATGAACCATGGCAGTACAGAAAGTGTGTACTCAAGTTATTCTGGTGTGAGAATGTGGACGCAGATGTATATGTGGACATGATAATTAGCAGTTATATTAACCCTTGGACAAATAGTTTAACTTTATTAAACTCTATTTTTAGTAAGAGAGGGGATAATATGTCACTTCTCACAGAATGAAAACTTTAGTAGCTGCTTAATTAAGGATGGTCACTTTGAACATACAAAGAGGAAAGAAAATTGGCTTAATCAAATCATAGTTACAGTTATCTTACTCTGTTACTGAACTTTTGAACAATTAAGGAAAAACTTTCTAGGTAGTATTTTCTTTTGTTTAAATTTCTACTCCTTTTTGTTCCTGTCTTAACATTTTTTATTGTACTTATGTCAACATCTTAATTTATCATTATTGCAAGGACAAAAAAGTACAATAGTTATTATAAATTATAAATATGATAAATATATATTTTTGTTAATGGTTTTCTTCTGTTTGGGTAGAGTGGTACACATGTTCCTAAGTAGAGGTATAATTTTAACAATGTTCAAATACTAAATTCATTTCCAGTTCATTGTGTTTCCATTGAGATGTCGTTTTCCATAATTCCACCTCCATGGTTCTCCTTATAAGATCTCCCCAAGCACCTGTGTGCAATAATTAGGAAGGGAATACTTTTTGACTGTTAACTTCTGGTCCTTGAAATTCACTGTTTTGGTCCCAGGTGCAGTGTCATTGTGTGCTGGGTACTTCTTGCATTGAGTGAATCTGTCCCTGATAGTCTGGGGTGGAAGAGTAGACAGGGCTCCACTGGTTGTTTCACTTCACTGTCCCCCACACCCAACTGCCTTCTTAGTGAAGAATAATAAAGCAAGTCAAGTTTTGGTTTGTAATGATAGTTAATGATAGTATTTACTGTCTTCATTCCCTTTTTATCTTGAGAAAACTTGTATCCAAGAAAGATTAAACCATAATTCTTATTTTCTATTAGAAACTACCTTTGAAGTGTTTCATTTGGAATGTAGAACATAGTAATGAATACTTACAGAAACTGCACTTAAGTAAGAGGTAAAACATCCATCCCAATGAACTGCATCACTGAACTTGTCATGGCAGAAGAAAAGATAAATAATTGAAATTATGTCAAAAATATCTGAAAGACACAGAAAATATCATTTTCCCCCATATCTGTTTTCTTTAGTTTGCTAATTTTAATTCCTTTTTTTGAAATAATTTTTTATTGAAGTAACATTACATGATAACATTATATAATTTTCAGGTGTGCATCACTGTAAATCAACATGTGTATATGTTACATTAAGTCCACCACTAAAAGTCCAGTTCTATTCTTTACATGTAATTGATTCTAGTTTTAATTTCTTAGCAAATTAATCTCTTATTTTTAAATTTCTTAATTACCTAGTAGTTAATATTAGGTAAAAATGGGTGGCATATTATTTTTTATATTTGTTAATTTTTTTAAGCTTCTGAATGTATTACATGTTAGACATAATAAACCTTGATTTTGTCCTAAAAAACAAGAAATCAAAACAGAAACATGAATAGATTGTATAATTCATATGTAGAATAGCATTTTTATCAGTTTTTTAAGTTTATTTTTATCAGTGTGAAACTGAATTAAAACTGAATGTAGCACAATGAACTGTAATTGAAACTGAATGTAAAAGTGGATGTTTTCCTAGATGGATGTGTTAAGGCTGAAATAATTATGTAAGTATGGAAGGTTATCTCTTTCCTGCCCCACCAAATGAGCATTAATTATAAACAGTTTGACACATATATATTTGATAATGAAATTTGGCAAGGTAAGCAGAGATGTTTTTTTGACTATTTTTGAAAACTTTCCATGGTGCCCCTCACCTTTTATATCAGGATTCAGCTAGTGATGGCTATTAACAGTGGTCTAAGCAAAGAAGAACTTGAATTATCTAACATAATTAGACTAAATAAATAAATAACAAAGAAGTCTGGAGGGTGATGTCCCATGGGTGATACAGCAGGACTCAGGACCCCCATATCTGCTTTCTCCAGTCTTATCTGGTCACAGTGGAGTGCTGACTTCCCAACCCTGCCTGTTGCCCTACCTATTACAAGATTGTTGCCTTCTCATGCTGGGCCCTAGAAACTACAAAACCCATTAGCTGTCTTTTGTTACATGATTTCTTTCTAATAAAGTTTTTACGGGATTTGCAATTAGTCATGTTAATGGATCAGGGAATATCTTAGGTTCTCTGAATAATGCCACTTAGTTGGGAGAGAGAGCCTAGTATCTCTGCTTAACCTTTATTTTTTTCACATATTTTAAATGCTATCCTTTGACCATTCTTGATTTCTGCCCTGGCTTTTAGAAAACAGCAGGAAAGGTATGAGTAAGTAGATGGGCCACCAACAAGAGTGGTGGCAGAAGGTACTGATACAGGGCAGCAAAGGACACTAAAACTGGCCAAGGACACTGCCCAAATAGGTTACCGGTCACCGTCTGAGTTCTTCACCCACTCTGAGTTCTTCATCTGCATACACAAATGCAAGACTACTCAGGTTCAGAGAACAATAATGGGATTTATTTAACAAACCAGGGAAAACAAAGAGTTATGAGGCCAAAAATGGCTTTTTACCTTGCCTGAAGCACACCCAGTGTTTTAAAGTCCTAAACACAAACACTCCCCAAATGGTGTCTTCCCGCCACTGAGGGCCTGAAGCACGTGGCAGCCAGACTCACAAAGATAGCCAGGATCCAACTCACAAAGATAGCAGGAGACACAACAGGAGATCTTACCGGAGCTGCTGAGATGTCCCAGCACAGTACCAGACAACCGACTCTCAAACAGCAGCTGCAGCAGCCAAACCACCCAACAAATGGCCACATTCACAGTTCAATGAGGCACCACTTAGGGTCTTCACCTTCCCTTCCAGGCTGTAACAGTAGCAAACCTGGAAACAGTTTCAGTTGCTCAGCTACTAGCAAATCCTCCAAATTTTGCCTCTCTGAGGTTGGCTACTGGAAGCCTCTCCACATCCTTCAGAGGCCCGCAACAGCCTTCTGGAATGGCTGACCCTGGAATGGCTGAAGATCTGAAAACACTGAAACCCCAAAAGCTGAATCCCGAATACTGAATCCTGGGGGCTGCTCTCCAGTCCCTTATATTTCTTTCTTTCTTTTTTTTTTATATAATATTTATTTTTGTTATTCGTATCTTTTACATTATTATGTATTCCCCATAAGTTACCACCACCTGTTCACCCGTGGAGCCATCACCATAGTCCTCCGTGCTCTCCTCCTCCCCCCTTTTGAGTCCTCCCCCTCCCCTCCTTCCCTGCTGAATGTTGCTTTCTTATTTGGCTCCCCTATATTCCTGTTATAAGTGAAACCATTCGATATTTTTCTCTTTCTTTCTGGCTTATTTCACTCATCATAATGCCCAAAAATAGATGAATGGATCAAGAAGATGTGGTATATATACACAATGGAATACTATTCAGCATTCCAAAAAGACAAACACATGCAATTCGCAGCAACATGGATGGACCTAGAGGTGAAACAGTCCCTTATATTTCTTATCAGAATCTCCACCTCCACTGATACTCTGTTCCCATTTACGTGAGGCTCTCTATCCTCATTAGCACCCCTCTCCAGGGGGCACCACCTGTAACAGTCTTGGTTTCAGCCACCTGTTACAGTACCAGTTACTGGGGCCTGCTGGTCTGGGTGAGGGCCAGTGGATTATGTACATATCAGAACCAATCCAATACGAATGCAAAAAAGATTGCTAGTCTGCCTTGCACCATGGACCTCAGCAGTGTTTTCTCTGGCACCCAAGTTCATTTCCACTGACCAAAAAATAGGATTTCTAGGATTTCAGCTAATTTTTACCTCTGTAGCATTTGATATTTGGAGAGTGAGGTATAATGATAGTTCATGGATAGCTCCCTAATCTTCTTTTAGCCTGACGAGCAATGCTATCAACCACTTACCACCTCTACATAGGCATAAGACCTAGAGTTTCCTTACAGTTCTGTATCCTTTTCACTCTTCTGTCTTTCTCTGCTAATAATAAATCATTACTATAGTATAATTATTACTCATTAAGGTACAATCTGCTGAGCACTTACTCTGTTCCAGTCATTATTTCTAAGCATTCTAATTAATTTAATTAACCAATTCAATAAATCAATTAAAATTAAATTAACTGATTTAATCTTCAGAACAACACAATGAGATTTATCATCTCTACTTGACAGAAGAGAGAACTAGGAAAAATTTGCCTGAGGTCATATACCTACTAAATGTTAGGATACAAAAAAGGGAAAATTCTAGCTATTCTATACTTTAGTATAAATAATAATTTCTTTATAGTTTGTTTAGAAAATTGGAATGAGTTCTATTTCTCTCTGCATCTTTTTTGTATGTTTGTTTATTGAAGCCCTTTTGATGAACTAAAATACAACAGATTGTGTCTGATCGTTGTTCAGAGGAGTTTGTAAAAGCAAGTCATGAGCTGTTTCCTCAAGAGAGAAATTAAATGAACGTGTCTGATGTTCACTTTACTATTTGTTTTAACAAAGCCCTAAAGAGAAACCTAGTCTCATAGGAGGAAGTATTTACACAAAGTCTGGTGCCCTTTTTTTTCTCTAGTAGAAATCTTTTCCTTCCCATGTATGAAAAACAGTAAATTTGCTCATTGCAAAGACCTTCAAAAATAAATTCTGTTATCCCAATACCCAATATTAACTTTTAATAAACATACACATATAAATGTCTCTTTATTTTTGAAACACCAAATTAGTAATCTCATTTTAACACTATTTCTTGGATACCAAAAAGTATTTAAACAGTTCATGTAAATGAATGAAACTCAACCATCATCCATAAAATTTAACTCAAACTTAAAACCTGAAACCATAAAACTCTTAGTAGAAAATATAGGCAGTAGTTTCCTTGACATCTGTCTAGATGATATTTTCTTGGCTCTATCTCCAAAGGCAAAGAAGGGCAACAAAAACAAAAACTAAATACATGGGATTTCATCAAACTAAAAAGATTCTTCATAACAAAGGAAACTAACAAAGATGAAAAGGTACCTACTGTATGAGAGAAGGTATTCAGAAATATCTTATATCAGGAAGGGATTCGTATTCAAAGTATATAAAGAACCCCCAGCCACTGCAACATAAGTTCGATCCCCCGCCATGGAGATAACCCGCATGGCACAGCACACCTCTCCTGTCTGGCCTGCTGCTCCCCTCAGCAGTGTATTTCAGTATATCTGCCTGTTCTGCTCCCCACTCTGTCTTTGGTGAATCCTCTCAACCCCCCACACCTCTGGCCTACCTCCCCATTCTTGTATGCATAAAGTAAATAAATCTTTGGAAGAAAAATTCAGTTATTTCTTAGTCAGTTCTTCAGTACTGCTTCAAGGTAAAATTTGAGTACAAATAGAATCAGATATTAGGTTAGCAAAAAAAACTTTCTTACATATCTAATCCATTAATCAGATGACTGAAATTATAAATATAGGACACTTTATTAGGCGATCATATATGATCTTATATAATTTTAAACGTAGTATGAAACTTTGTACACAAAATAGAACACTCTACTATTGCTTAGCATCCAATTTATCAAACCCCTCTGCCTCCCAGCCTTTAGAAGTGGTATCACCATTTTCTCAGGGCTAAGATATAGATTAGCCTTGATTTCTCTCACTTTTATGTGATCAGTATGCTCTACAGATTCTATTTTCCAAATAGATGCTAGTCTTACTACTTTTCACCATATTCACAGCTATAATAATGCTATTTTAACCCATTATTTCCTTTCTTATTTCCTCCAGCACCATCCCTTGTCCCATTTCTTTCCCTTCCCTCTTAACCTCAGAGCCATCAGAATGTTTGTAAATGACCATGAGTTTTTGAAAGTGATTGATGCTATCAGATTGTCTGCTATGTGAATATCCAGTGTCTGTCTGCTATGTAAATGTCCAGTATTTGTTTTATTTTTGTTGCACATAGTTCTCTCAAATACTCTCCATTTCATTGAAAATGGCTACATTTCACCCTTTCTTTTAGCTATGTAATACTCCATGGTATGCATTTACCATATGTTCATGATCCAGTAGTCTGTCAATGGACATATACGAGGCTTCCATGTCCTATAAATAACGCTGCTGTAAAAATTGTGGAACATAAGGATATTGTTGTTGATGATGGGTTTATGTTATGTGACTAGTTTCCCAAGAGTGGGACTATTTGATTGTATAGTATTTCAACTATTATTTTTTTAAGGTAAATTCAGATTGCTTTCCATAATAGTTGCAGCAGTTCTTATTCCCACTATCAGTGTAATAGGATTTCTTTTTCACTGCAACCTCTCCAGTACTTGTTGTTGGGGGTCTTTTTAATATGTGCCAATCTCACTGGTGTGAGATGGTATCTCATTTTAGTTTTAACCTGCATCTCTTTTATTAGAAGTGGTAATGAACATTTTTTCATGTCTTTTGGCCTCCTGGATGTCCTCTTTGATGAATTGTCTGTTCATATCTGCCTCCCATTTATTTAGGTTATTTGTTTTATGCTTGAATTGTGTGTTTTTACATATCTGGAATAGTAATCCCTATCAGTTATATATTATGTGATTATTTTCTCTCATTCTGTATCTGTTTAGTCATCTTATATTTTGTTTCACTGTATAGAAGATTTTAACTTGAGGTAATCCCAATTGTTTATTTTTTAATCCCTTGCCATAGGAGGCAATCACAAAATTTATTTCTGTTGAGATTATGCAATGTTTTGCTAATTTTTTCTTTATGTATTTCATTGTTGCAGGTCTTATAGCTAAACCTTTAATCCTTTTGAAATGTATTTCTGTGCAAGGTGTTAGTGAGGGATTCATTTTCTTTTATGTGTGTCTTTCCAGATTTCCAAGCACCATTCATTAAAGAAACTGTCTTTTCCTCATTTAACTATAAAGCAACAATAGCAAAAAAATACTTTATAGCACTGGCACAAAAATATATACATGGACCAATGGAACAGAACTGAAAGCCCAGAAATAGGCCCACATACATACCAGCATCTAATCTATGAAAACATATCTATGACCATAAAATGGGGAAAAGGGAAGGAAAGGGGAGGGGAAGGGAGGGAAAGAATGATATGTATGGTCAGGGCTTTTTCTGACAATTGACTTGAGCCCCAAAATATGGTCTTTTCTTGAAAATGTTCCATGTGCACCTGAAAAAAATGTGTATGCAGCAGTTTTTGGTTGGAGAGTTCCATAGATACCTATTAGACCTACTTGTTCTAGTTCTTCATTTAAAACTGCTGTTTGTACTTTGTCTTGCTGTTCTGTCCATTATTGTAAATGGAGTATTAAGGTCTCCAATCATTATTGTATAATCACTCTCTCTCTTAAGTTCTATTATGTCTTATGAATCTTGGTATTCTATCATTCTGTGCATATATATTTATGAGTACTCTTTGTTGTTATATTAGACTCTTAATCATAATATAGTGTCCTTCTGTATTATTTCCCTTCATAATATGAAGTCTATTTCATTAGATATAAGTGTAGCAGTTCTTCATTTTTTGCTTGCCATTTGCTTGTATAACTGACTTCCAGCCCTTAAGTGTTAAGTTTGTGCTTGTCTTTGTGGTTAAGGTGAGTTTATTGTAAACTGCAGAATATTGGACTTTGTTTTGAAATTCATTCAGCCACTTTACATCTTTTGATTGGTGATTTCAGGCCGTTTATATTTAAAGTGATTACTGAGAAATAAGTGGTCATTGCCATTTTGTTGTTTTTGTTTTGTCCTTTTTTTTTCCTGTGAGAGCTTACTATTATGTTTAAGTTCCATATCCATTGTCTTATATGTTACTTTTATAGTTTTTTTCTTGAGAGTTCTACGTTGGTTAGTTTATGATGGGCTATTTGTGTGATCCCGTGGATGGTCTGGTTAGCCACATTTTTACTTTCCTCCTCCTTCTCCATATTGATTGCTTTAAGTGTTGCTTCAATGTTCATTTTTTGTTAATTTATAGTAATTCCTTTAGAATTTCTTTCACATGCTGCTTGGTATTGATAAATTCTTTTAGTTTTTGCTTTTTGAGTGAAGCTCTTTACTCTTAATTCTATATGGCTTGGAAATCTTTTTCTAGGTGGAAATTCTGTAAGTACTATACTTTAAATATTTTTTCCTAGTCTCTATGTGCTTGTAATATTCCTGCTGAAAAGTCTGGAGACAATTTGATTGGTGTTCCCTCATAAATTACCCTCTTTTTAAAAAATATTTTTAATATTTTGTCCTTATCATTGATTCACAACAGCTTTATTATTATGTGTCCTGGTATATATCTGTCTGATATTATTTTGCACTCTTTAGACCTCTTGAATCAGAATTTCTGGTTCATTATCGAGGTTGAGATTGTTTTGAGTGATTATTTCCTTAAATAAGTTTTTTGTGCCTTTCTCTTTTTCTTCTCCCTCTGAAACTCTTTAAGTTGTCTCTGAGATATTTTACACTATTTTCATTTTTCAAATCTTTTTTTCTCTTCATTTTTCTATCTGTAAGTCCACTGACATTGTGTTTTCAAACTCATTCTTTCCATTGCTTCTGTTTGCCTGCTGTTAAGTCTCTCAATTTTATTTTTAAAATCAGCTATAGTGTTTCTTAGCTCCATTATTTGTAGCTGTCTCATATCATTATGTCTCATATCAGGTGTTATTTTATATCCTCCATTGTTTTTTCAAGTTCCACCACAGTTGCCAGAACTGTCATGCTGAATTTCCCTTTTCTGTCATGCTCTGCAACTCTGCTAAGTCAGGGCTCCTTCTGAAGCTTTCCCTCTCATATTTATGATGTGTTCTCTCGTCTCCTGATTTTCTTTGTTTTATGGGTTTTAATAGGGATAACTGTTGTCTTTTACCTGTTGACTGGTACTGGCAAGGGGTAGTCAGTATAAAAGAAGACTGAGGCTTTGGGCACCATAAGGTCACCTCCAGTAGGCTTAGGAATTTGAACTTCCTATAGTGCTGTGGGTACCAAAGTGCGTGGTGGAGACTCACAGTGTTCTCCTAAGGCTAGCTCCTATATCTTAGTGTTTCCAGGTTATGAGTTTTTCTCTTTTCCTCCTCAGTACAGAAACTTATCCTAGTATATCTACCCCCACTTTTGGTAGTTAGTTGAAACATTTTTGGGGGGTTGGTGGTGGTAGGTAGTTTGGATTTCTCAGCCAGGTTTTCAAGTGGTAGTTTCTAGCACTGAAACTATTAATACAAAGGATATTCTTATAGTTACATATTCAGAACTTACTCCTTTTTCTGGAATCATGACTTATGAAGACACAATAGTGTTTTATATACAGTGCTTTCCTTGAAAAAAAGTTCCAGAAAAGATGGTTATCATTGGTTCAGTAATAATAGTGTAGAGTTGGGTTCAGTTTGGCAAAGACTTCATGCAGATGAGACAGCAGTTGAGTTTTTGGGTCATGTTGGTAGAGTCGGAATGGACATGGTGTATCTAAATAATTTTAATGTAGCCTTCAAAACTGAGGATTTCAATTTAAATTGAATATGAAAATTACTGGTGTCACCAAGAATTTAGATGGAAAAATTGATGTTTCTATGAATTTGCTTCTAGTGATCAAGCTGAGTTGTCACTTGTGGTGTACCTTTGGTTTGCAATTACTGATGACCATTTACCAGAATTTGGGCCTGGAAGAACTTGGAATTGAGCTAGATCCTAGAGGTAGAATTCCAGTCAATGCCAGATTCCAAACTAAAATTCCAAGAATCTATGCTATTGGTGATATGGTCGGTGGTCCAATGCTGGCTCACAAAGCAGAGGATGAAGGCACTATCTGCACTGAAGGAATGACTTGTGCCTCTGTGTACATTTACTACAGTTGTGAACAACGCTGAGGTTGCTTTGGTTGGCTGATCAGAAGAACAATTGAAAAAAGAAGGTGTTGATTTCAAAATTGGGAAAATTCCATTTGCTGCTATTAGTGGAGCTTAGACAAACGCTGACATAGCTAGCATAGTGAAGATTCTTGGGCAGAAATCAATGGACAGAGTATTGGGAGCACAAATTCTGTGACCAGGTGCTGGAGAAATGGTAAATGAAGATGCTCTCGCATTGAAAAATGAAGCATCCTATGAAGATATAGCTAGAGCCTTCTCCTGTACATCTGATCTTATCAAAAAGCTTTTGAAGAAGTAAACCTGATTGTGCCATTGGGCAAACCAATCAACTTTTAAATTAGAAGACTAGATTTTTTTTCTGAAATTTCCTGCAAACTTTTGTAGATATCATGTTTCTGAACAGGGACTGCTCACAATTTCACAAACTTCCAGAACTGAATTATGAAACTTTTGGAAGGCATTTACTAGTTTTGGAAGAATGGATTAGTCTTTATATTTTAGAAATGTATTTTCCTTGCATTAATATTGCAGAAAAATGCTACTGTGGTTGCATCCTGAAAAATTTTCATAACCTATGTTTTTGTGTTGTCTATATAAGGTTCAACTTCACTAAATTTATGTTAAGTAGCTTTTATCTCTATGTAGTAAGGTTGGATTTACATATTTGAATGGAACATGGAGCATGATATGCGAATAGCAAATTGATCAAGAAGTTATTTTAGGCCTCCCCGGTGGCGCAGCGGTTAAGCGCTGCGTTGTGGAGCTGTTGGCAGCGGTGACGCGAGTTCGACACCCGGCTGGGGAGAATCCCACATGGTGCGGCAGACCTCTCCTGCCTCGCCCGCTGCTCCCCTCAGCAGTGCATTTCTGATCTGCCTGTTCTGCTCCCCACTCTGTCTCTGGTGAACCCTCTCGCCACCCCACGCCTCTGGCCTGCACCCCAACTTGTATGTATAAATAAAAAATAAATCTAAAAAAAAAAAAGAAGTTATTTTAACTTGGATTTCATATTAAAAACAGACATAGGTAATTCAAATAAGATTAAAATGTATAGATATAAATAAAAATGATGGTCTCCAAAGAAGATAGCAAAGGATCTAAACAGCCACTTCTCTACACAAGACATACAGATGGCAACAGGCATGTGAAATGATGTTCAACATTATTAGTAAGTAAGTAAATGCAAATCAAAACTAGAATGAGATATCACCTCACATCTGCCAGGATGGTTATTATCAAAACAACAATATGAAATTAATTTTGGAGAGGATGTGGAGAAGGGAACTCTTGTGCATTTTTGGTGGCAATGTAATTGATGCAACCAGTGTTGAAAACAGTATGGAGGTTCCTCAAAAAATTAAAAATAGAACTACTGTAAGTTTTGGCAATCTCACTTCTAGGTATGTATCTGAACAGAACAAAAACACTAATTTGAAGTATTTATTTTATTTAAAATATCACAATTGCTCTATGTTTGTCACAGCATTATTTACAATGACCACTATGGCAGCAACCACACAGTCCAACAGTGGATAAGTGGTTGAAGTTAGTTATAGGTATAAATCCAAACTCTGTTTACTTTCAGCCAAGTACTCTCCACATGCTATTTTTCTTCCCTAAACCTCAATTTCTTCTTCTCAAAAATGAAAATAATAAGATATATTCCATAGAACTAATATGAAGTTTAAATAAAATAATTATTCAGTTCCATCCCTCTCATCTTTGTTTTTGTCATTTTGGCCATACAAAAAATGACCTATAAGCCTAGAGTCCACCTTAGATTTCCTGAATCCCCTGTGCTGCCTGATAAATTGCTCCATCTTCAGTCTGACAAAGTGAGTTGAAATCCTATACATATACAAGGCAGAGTGAGGTGTACTGTTGAGGAATCTACCCATATTCACTCACTTGGACAAGGATGTATTGGCTTGGTATTACTTTAGCTAGTATATATATGAGAAAAGGTAATGTAGACATATTCTGCTTATTACAAGTCATTATTTTATAATCAGTTTTCTCAAGTTCACTGTATTTACATATATTTCATACATATTTTGTGTTTAAAATATCCATTTTGCCCATTCTCCGATGTTCAAAACTGCATTTACTTCTTCCCTTCTTCCTCTCCTTCTCTTCCTGAATCATTAGCAGTAATTTCATTTAGCTCTAACTTTGCCCCTTGTTATTTTTGTCACACTTTCATGCATGTAGGCAGGCACACACTCCGAGCTCCTCCTGATTAATTCAGACACTTCCTTAGTGAATGACTCAGCATGATTCAGGGCCTAACAGTCACTTTGGAGAACTGATTTTAGTAGCCAGTGTATTTTCTATAGCTATCTCATAGGCTAAACAAGATTCAGATTTCTTCTAGTTCATTATTTAAGTCCAGTTCAGTTATAAGCAGTCAGATATATGTGAGCATAGGATTTAAAAAAAATTGTATTTTAGCTTTAGAATAAGAATTTTCACAGGACTATAAGAAATTTCTGTAATTCAGAAGTAAGATTCCTTTATAGCATGAAATCTGTAACTAAATTTCATTTGCAATATGAATTTTGTTTAAGCAGTGGTTGCTACTGAGAAAGTCATATTATTATTGATGAGAGGAGGAAGACCTAAGGATCACAGAAGGACAACCAGAACCAAACTGATACCAAAGTATTTTCACCTATTTGTTAATAAGTGTGTTACTTACTGGAATTTAGATAGTCTGAACTGTGTTCCTTTATGAAAATTCCTACAGCCCCATGATGTACCTCAGTTATTAAAAGTGCATAAGAACTGAGTTACCATAGAGATTTTTTGATATGCCCTTGTGGTAGGCCACACTCAATTTTAAGCTCAACCCCACTTGGAGTTACTAGTCTGTGGTGGCATCTCCTAGGGTCTGGCTTGAGCTTAATCAGGAGACAAATGGTTTTGGTTTCTTTGGTGACCAGAGGATCTGAAACAAGTAGTTATAATGGTTTGTCCTGAAATCATATTGCTTCCTGTCTCAGGTTGGACTCTTGCATCTAGTAACAGTACATACATTTGCCTGAATTTCTTCCTTCATATTAGAGGGCAGCTGTGCAAGTATGTTTGAAAATGCTTCATTACATCTTATTAAATGACAAAACTTCCTTTTGTATTGCCTTTCAGGATTAAAGCCATAGAGAGTCCCAACAAAGACGACGACACTCAGTGGCTGACTTATTGGGTAGTGTATGGTGTGTTCAGCATTGCTGAGTTCTTCTCTGACCTCTTCCTGTCATGGTTTCCCTTCTATTACATGCTGAAGGTATGTTGACTTCTCCTGAACTACCCTGTTTCCTTTCATCTATGTAGTTGGTTTGATTTCTACCACTAAAATAAATTCTCAGGACGTATATTCCAGGAATAGGAACAAATGCTTTAATGTTTCACACCTGTACTTAGGACTCAGGTTACAAACAAGAAGACAGGATTCAATATGTTTTACTTTCTGTATACTGTCTTGGAAAAGCTAAGCAATTGTGTGTTCATGGTGTGTTTGAGAAAAACAAAGGATGGAAATACCATGACTAGCACAGGCATTACTGTGGGTTCACTCTTGGCAAATCTCTCTACTTTTGATGTGGAAACATTGCAGATTTTGCAAGGCACTGACTGATTATTCAGAGTGGTGAACAGGAGTTATTCTTTTCAGAAGAAAAAAATACTTATTTCTTATGTAGGTTTGGAGGAAGAAGATGTGAACTGGGCTGTCTGAAGAAGTGATTTTAATAAATTTGGCAAATGCATAGTCAGACGTCAGCCCTGCCACCCCTCGAATTTGCAGAGGATTTGCCTTGTTACAGCCATGTGGGTGAGAGGAATAGGAAGTTGAAACTCACTAACAGGATCTCAACTCAGGACTTGTACCAGAGGTGATTAAGAGTGAAAGAGTTCACATCCTCTGGTAGATAGAGTGTTTTTCTCTCCCTAGATGAGACAAACTGTCTTCAGTTGGCACGTCAGGTGTCTTCCATGGGAGACGCCAGGCTTCCCATTAATTATGTAGCATGTAAATAGTCCTGCAGGTTCACAGAGCAGATGTTCCAAGTTGGAGAGGGTGCTGAGTTCAGTCCTTGTGAATTCTGGGTTTCTTCTTCCCTTTGTACTTCTTATCTTTAATAAAAATAAGATGTTTTTATTTTTAATAAAAATTAAAAAATACTTTGTACTTTATTATTTCAATAAAAGTTACACATATAGTGTAACTTATAGACTGAAATATTCCTGTAAGATTTTTGAAGAAAAACATGTTTTGTTTGCCCCCGTGTTGCCTCCCTAAAAGCAACCACCATCCCTTTATTTTTGGCACATTAGTTTGTCTTTCACCTCTGTGTCTCAACATGATGTTTTATCAACCACCTTTTATTTTTTCTACTTCATGCAGTAACTCTTTGATTCCCATTGAATAATAATGTTTCTCCCCTCATCCTTGCCACTCACATGCAACCTTCTCATTTTCCTGTCTTCCTCCAGTATCTGTGTCAGTGGTATTTTTTTTAAAGATTTATTTATTTATATATACAAGAACTGGAGTGTAGGCCAGAGGTGTGGGGGGTGAGAGGATTCATCAGAGACAGAGTGGGGAGCAGAACACGAGATCTACTAGAGTACACTGCTGAGGGGAACAGCGGGCAAGGCAGGAGAGGTCTGCTGCACCACGTGGGAAGCTCCCTGGCTGGGGACCAAACTCGTGCTACAGTGGCTCTGGATAGCTTCATAGTGCTGTGACTATGTGCTGCACCACCAGGGAGGCCCTGTGTCAAAGTCTTAATTAACTAAACAGATATTTCTTACTATGACTTTGTGAATACTATCTAGTTGGGCCATATAGAGCAGACATAAAGTACATAAAGTACATGTAAAGTACATGTTGCACATTTAAAAAACTTTTTCCTAGATTCAGACCTACTTCTAGTGTCCTATTTGTTGTACTACTATTCCTATATTTTACTTTTATTTTAAATTTCTTATCTAAGGAAGTTTAGATATAGGAAATTAGATGCAGAAAGTGCTATTATTCTTTGGTTTTCCTCACCCCAACGACCACATTGTTATATTGATATTTTGATCATATATATGTATATATATATCTATATCTCATATATATGAGATATATCTATATCTATATCTATATCTATATCTATATCTATATCTATATCTATATCTATATATATAGTTTTCATTTGTATTTTCCTTCTTCATAGGTGATTTTTTCAATCTGATCTTCCAGTTTTCAAGTTTCTTATACCTAATACTTTTGCTTGACTTTTCCTATGTTTTCTTGTTCTTGTTTCATACTGCTGTATTTCCTTTAGCATAGTGAATACTTCAATTTAAAATTCTTGATCAATCAGTGGTAATATGTCTGCTACTTATAGAATCTGTAGTTGATTGTGTCTTTTTTTTTTTTTTTTTTTTGAAATGATTGTGCTCTTCAGATACCTTGTTATTTTGGTCTAAAAGTTCATTTTCCTCCAGGAGTATCAGCAGCTCCTCTGTCAAGCTCTAGAATGGGAAGGCCATCCCAGTTGTTTGCAGTAAAGAGCTCTGGGCAAGGGTGGATGAGTCCTAGGGGGGAATGCCCCATGCAGTAGAGTAGCCACAGTTCATCACATTCTCCCACAAAAGAGCTCTTCACCTTTGCTCACTCCTCACTCCAAGCAGTATTGTGAGGGGATGCTCCTGAGTTTTAATCACAGGAGCTGGGGGCTTGGGAAGGAACTTCTCTTTAGTCCCTACTTATTTCTATTTTCATCACCAAAATTTAGGAAAAAATATAGGAAGGTAATTTTTAACTTGGATGTATGAAAGTAAGACAAAATGCAAACGTCACAGAGATTTGAAAAATACAATATTTAAAAATTAAATTTTTATGTAGCCATAGCAACAAAGACAAAGTTTTTAAAAACTGACCAACTAGAAAGATATATTTATAGTATTTACACCAATGAGAGATTGATATCCAAAATATATAACAATGTTTACAAGTAATAAGAAAAATGATTTTTTAAAAAATGATTTTTTTAAAAAATTGACAAATATTTTAAAGATTGATACGATCTAGGAATTTCATCAGTACTGGAAAATGGATGTGTGTGGTAGTCGTCTAAGTTGAAATGGCATTTTAAAGGAACCCCATGACAGATTCTTGTCAAACTGAAAAAATGATACTGTAGCAGTTCTAAGTATCTATCCCAAGGAAATATCCACTGTGCATAAGAAAGCTGCATGGGGATATTTGTTGCTGCAGTTTCAGATATAACTAAGAATTATTACCAACCAAATATCCAACAATAGATAAAGGGTTAAGTGAATTTATTAGCAGCCATGATACAGGGCATCAAAACCCGGCCAAGGACACGAGCCCAAATAGTTTACCAGTCACTGTCTGAGTTCCTTACTTGTGCGCACAACAATTGGAAGACTACTCAGGCTCAGGGAACAACAATGCTGGGGTTTATTTAACAAACCGGGGAAAAACAGAGTGACTGAGGCCCAAAATGGCCGTTTACCTCGCCTAAGCAGTGTCCAGTCTTTTTAAATCCCAAACAAAAAACAGCTAAGATGGCTTCTTCCAGCCACTGAGGATGTGGAGCTCTACCCCCAAACAATAGGCCACGTGCCCAAGGTGGCATCTTCCTGCCTCTGCCAACTTGGAGCACGCAGCAGCCAGACTGTAGGCCAGGTTCCAGCCCACAAAGTCAACATAAGACATGACAGGAGATACTCCCAAAGCTGGTAAGATGCCTCAATACAGCACCAGACCAGCCAATGCTCAAAATAGCAGCTGCAGTGGCTGAAGGACCCCATGCACGGCCACACTCACAACCCAGTGAGGTGCCCAGCTCCGGGTCTTCGCCTTCTCTCCTTGGCTGTAACAGCAGTAAAACAGGGAACAGTTTCAGCTGCTCGACTATTTTCAAAGACTCCGAACTTTTCCCCTCTCTCTCTTTTTTTTTTTTTTTAAGATTTATTTATTTATGCATACAAGCTGGGGTGTACGCCGGAAGTGTGGGGTGGTGAGAGGCTTCACCAAAGACAGAGTGGGTTGCAGAACAGGCAGATGTATTAAAGTACACTGCTGAGGGGAGCAGCGGGCAAGGCAGGAGCGGTCTGCTGCGCCATGTGGGAAGCTCCCTGGCTGGGTATCGAACTTATGCTGCAGTGGCTGCTGATGGCTTCATCGTGCTGTGCTCAACCCATTGCGCCACCAGAGAGGCGCCCCAAACTTTTCCTCTCTGAGGTTGGCTGCTGGAGGCCTCCACCTTCAGAGGCCCACAATAGCCTTCTAGAAGAACAGCGCAGTGAGGGGGCCAAAATTTTCTGACACCAAATGTTGAAGATCTGAAAACGCTAAATCCCAAAGACTGACTGAATCCATGCCCCCTTCTGCAGTA
The DNA here is from genome assembly GCA_004024925.1 of Scalopus aquaticus. Taxonomy (NCBI): domain Eukaryota; kingdom Metazoa; phylum Chordata; class Mammalia; order Eulipotyphla; family Talpidae; genus Scalopus; species Scalopus aquaticus. Next base: position 64,461 of record PVIJ01009219.1, read on the forward strand.
CCTTATATTTCTGATCAGTTGCTCCACCTCAAACTGTGATACTTTTTAGCATTTTCCCTCTCTCTCCTCACCAGCAACCCCCTCAGGGGGCAGCACCTGTAACAGTCTTTGGATACAGCCAGAGGTAGTGGGTTCTTTAGTCCCACCCTCAAGAATTGAAGTGGGGACTCTTAACCGTGGCAGTTGATTTTGAACCTGAGACTTACTGAAACAACAGATCAATCTCCCTTCAATATCAAATAATATCAAAGCAACTTCTGCCCAACTGTCAAAGTCCTTCCCATGAAATAAATATCTTGCCAAAAAGACATTTTAGGAGGCATATTTTTGCTCCAAGAAATTAAAGATATTGAATGGAACATGCTCATTATACTTTCTTTTAATATTGAATGACATTACCACAGAATGCCTTGAAGACAACTATATAATTTTCATTTCAAAACAAATGGAAGACTAGTCTTTGGGAGGATTTAAGATTTTAGAGATTAATGGATTTTTTTTGTTATCTAAAGACATTTAGCACTTATAAAATATTTTTATGATCTTTGAATTAAGATGTCACATATTTTAAAATTCAAAATATTTGGAAGTCCTTATTCATAAGGCCCATCTAATGGCAGTGATTGTACAGTGCAGTCTTCAGTAGAAAGAGAGTTGGCTTTTGCCTGGGGCCGGCATACTGTACAGTAAAGGATCCTGTCAGCAGACCTCCACCCCATTAATATCTGATCTCAAGCTATGAAACATGAGCAAGCCTGACATCCTGCCTGCTCCTGCTCCCCTCTGCTAGTGGAAGCCACACGAGGTGGAGAGGGGATCCAAAATAAGAGATAATCACTAAATCATTTATATTTGTTTTTAAAGTACCTTAGAAAAATTGCTTTACAGCAGGTTTTCTCCTCTATTAGTAAAATGCTTGTGTATCTATTATTCTTCAGCTCCACAGCACCATGGTATCACTGAGAATAAGTGAATTTACTGCATATGTTCTAAATAGATAATATTCTTGGGATGACAAAACATTGAATATGCTGTTAATCAAAATGCCTTCTTCTGCATAAGAGGCATATTCTGAGTGAAGGGACTAAGGAAAAAGTCCATTCTCTGCAAGAGAAATTTTTGAAGCATATCACATTTTAAGGGCTAGCAGAGATCTTACCTATGTCATTGCTACAAACTCACAGTGATTGCATGGAATGTAAAAAGAGTCCTATGAGTAAAGACATGATTAATATTTTATCTTTTATAGAATTCTTTTTTAATTTGCATTTTCATTTTTCTAAAGCAGCCTATAACATTGGCGTATCCACCAGGTAGGCAACAAAAGTCAGTTGAAAAGATACAGTGTGATGTGGGGAATTAGAAACAGTACGTGGTCAAGCTTTGTTCTGAGGTCTGTCCTTTGACAAGAGGGCTTAAAAGTTAGTGTAAAGGCACTTTTATTTTTTGATTATGAAAGTAGTATATGTTCATTCCTTTACTCAGCAGATATTTATCTAGATGCTAAACATCTTTTCTAAATACAGGGGCTACTTGGATAACACAATATCCCTGCAGTCATAGTTACATTTGTCTGTGTTGGAGCATGTTACTTTTAACATGTTAGGGTAGTCTTACTTTTTTTTAAATGCACAAATATATTGGTATGTATACATAAATATATATAGAATTGCATATATATTACTGCCCTAACTATGCCATATCTATGTATGGTTGAGACCACATAATTCTGCCTCATTTTTTTCAACTAATACAATACTGTGAGTGTATTCTCATTTTATTCAACATTCTTTGATATAGCTATCTAATTCATATAGAGAATAATGTACTCATTTCTCCAGCTGATAGACATTTAGGAGATATGTCTTGCTATTATAACTAATACTGCAGTGAGTATCTTTGAACATCAGCTTTACCCTCATTCAGATAATTTTCTAGATTTACTTTTAGATCAAGATTGAATAAACTCTGACAAGTTTACGTTTTGATTCAAACTGTTACCCATTGACAGAGAGCTTAGCACCTCTCTTCTAATTTTGTAGGAGACAAAAAGAGGGTCATCTTCCACTTCACAATTTATTAAGCTTTTATTTGTGTATGCTGAACAGCCATTTTAACTTTAACCCTGCCTATTCATGTGGCTATAGTGCATAGGCTTCCGAAGTCTTATGGTCTGGCAAAGTGGTTGTAGTGTATCAGGAAGATTTTTCTGACAGTAATTCTTGGTTCTGACCAGCTCATCCTACACTGTATGCATTAAGCATATTCCTATTTGGAAATATCTCTTCTGAAGGAAAATCAGACAGTAATGGAATTATCTGGCCTGCCTGCTGTTATTATTCATGCAAGGACTGAGTACGTTATTGTTAGTACAGCCTAGAGTCCCAGAATTCCACTCTTTGTCAAACTGCCAGTAAGAGTGGCTTGCTTGGATATCATCGGCTGGCACTTTGGGCCATAGGATAGTGACAAAGATTAAGAAGAGGGAGTTGTAAAAGCTGGTGACTGAATATCACCTGAGAGTTGAGCAGTAATTAACTTTATTATTAATATAAGAAAATTATCTCATTTGAAAACTGGCAAATGCTAAAGATGTAAGTAGAGATGAGTAATTATTTTACTGTGTCAAGGCAATAGCTAGAGAGTACTGGAAAGAACTAAATTAACTGGAGGGTAGCCTGCAGAGTAATCACAGTGGAGAGAGATGAAAATGCAGCAGTTGACTCTGGTCCTTCTCGTTGTCTGTTTAATCCATCCAGAGAAGGTGAATGGTTGATATCTATATAAGCAGTTATTTCAGAGATTTTCAACTACTACAGAATTTGGTAATACTACTACTATCTTATATACTTTAAGTACATTAATTTGTGACTTTCTTAAAATTCTTCAGAGGAGAAACATGACTCAGAGAGGGTGGTTAACTTCTCTAAAATCATAAAACAGATTCCAATTCTCCTTATTCATAATCAGAATGCATCATTTCTATTTCACTTCGATGCCTATAGTTATAATATGGGCATCTATCTTCACATTAAAAATCCATTCCTGAAAATCAGATATTCTATATGAGAATACCTGCCAGGAGAAACTATTTCTTACAGTATTAAATGATAAAAATTAAAATGTGTAATTGCATGGCAATCTAAAACTCTCAACTAATTTCATAGATATCGGTAAAATCCAACAAAATACCACTAAAGCAACAAATGTCATATTTAGGATATGAGATTCCAAATATTTAATATGGTTAGTCAGAAACTTTTGCTTTGTATGCAGCAATCCCCTTAGACACTGCGTACTCTTCAAAATGTCCAGATGAAATTCCGATGTTATATGAAGAATGTACCTTTTCCTGTCCATAAGTTTGTTTAAATCGTATTGAGTTTTGGATATGTATGTATTAGCATTTCCTAGATGAGCAACTTTGGGAAACATCTGTGAATATTTGAGTATAAAAATATCAAAGTTCTTCCACAGGGAAAGGTTAACTAGAGAGGTGGTCGGCAAAGTCTAACTAACCTGGCTCTCACACTCCCCCACCCCACGACCCCCCTCTCTTCCCTGAGTGGCAGCCCTGAGGAGCAGGAAAGCGGGAGGGTCACTGTGTCCCATCCCCCACCTGGGGCTAGGTAACATCTCAAAGGGGAGAAAGTCCAAGCAAGAAACATCCCCCACTGGCTGCTAGGTGATAGATTAGCCAGAAAAACCGGTTGGGCTGGAAAACCTCCTGTGGAGACCACCTCTTTCTGGGCTTTAGAATGCAAATGAATAGGAGGGGAAGGATGGAATTTAAGGACTATTGACTGACAATCCCCAAAACCCCTCCCATACCTGTTGCTGAAAAAAAAAAAAC